>OMOT01035190.1:8121-27434 GCA_900312575.1 Acanthochaenus luetkenii
TTGTGGGAGGAAGAGAGCGAAGTGCAGAGGGGGAAAGCGGGACTCTGAGAAAACTGTCTCGGAAGGAGAAGCGAGAGAAAAGGGAGAAGAGACAAAGAGCTGTTTTACTTGTTCTTTTTCTTACTGCTGCTGAACATGTGCTGCAGTTTGGTGATGCTATTCCTCTGTCTCTCCCAGACGGAGTTGGGAAGAGTTTGGGCTCAACAGCAAGCAGGTGAGCTTCCCTTCCGCTTGACCACTCCTCCCTGTTCCTATTTCCCCTCATCACCGTGTCCTTCAGCATCGCTTCTCATCTTTGCAGCCTCACCCGCACTCACTGCCTCCTGGACTCATGGGAGCATAACCCTAACCCTAACCCCCGACTCTTTAAGGTCACACAGCTGCTACATAGGCATCTTGCATCCGCTCGACTTTTCTCTCTCTCCTTTAGTCCGCGTCCATATTTAATTTTTTTGACCTTAGGTTGAAACTTTGCACGAGCACACCTTGGTTGACTGGTTACTCCAGCCGCCGGCCTATTTGTTACGAGGGTGACCAAATAATGACCGTTGGTGTGAATCTATTGTGGATGCTGTGCATGCCACTGTTGCTATTCTAACTCACTGTGCGCCACAGAGCTTCAGCAGGAATCTTTATGGGGCAGCGAATAGGCAAGCCGTGCCCTTTTTCTTTAATGCAGACACGTCAGTGACCTGGTTTACAGTGAAGTGTACCATAGAAAAATACCCCATTCCACAAGCACGCGACTGAGTCTAAATAACAACCCACAAACAGCCAAACTAAGGTTTAAAATTAGATTTGGACTTCTTCTTCTGTTCTTTTTTGCTTGCCTCCCTCTGGTGTCTGGAACAACCCTAGTCAGCTGAACTGTCAGAGAGGGGACATGGAATTGAGATTTGTCACTTTTGAAAGAACGGGTCCTCGTCTTCCCATCAATCCCATCACTGCTCCCAGTCCTCTTTATCACTGTCGGTGATTGAGGAGATACATTTCAGCTGAAACGTCATCATTACATCTTTTACGTCTGTATCGCATATCAGCGGCAGCAGATTCATTGCACTGATGAACTTTGTGTTGCTGTCGTGACTCTTGAGGACAGGACATATACATTTACTCATTGTCCCGGATAAAACCAAGAGTTGAATGGTTCATTATTCCTAGTGAGTTAAGACGTACTGCGCAAGGGGCGCTCAGATATGTGCTTGCATATAGTGGGTTCAACTGTGGGTATTGACCTTCCATATCCTCCTTTCCATTAACTCATTCGCTCTCTCGTCTATCTTGTGACTCTCCATTATACATTGTTCAGTTTAAAAAAATAACTACGGTCCTCAGGGAGCCATCCACAGCATCTAAACCAGATTATGAAAACACCGAACCCGGGGATGAAAATGAATGATGTGCTGGGTGATGACCTCAGTGTTGGCTTCTTGTCCCTTGTCCCGCTCAGAAGTTTGCTTAATAAATAGCTTAAGGCCGAGTCCAGGCATGCTGGGGCTAAGCGTGAACTGGAAGGGAACATATTGTTCTGTGAGATTGGATCTTAGATCGGATATTGTTGTCACAGTGGGTCTTAGATTGAATCTTGTTTTTTTTGTGCGAAAGTCGTGTGCAATTTGGTGGATTTGTGATGCCCATAGACACTTCATGCTTTAGGAGAGATAAAGTGTCAAGAACGAAAACTGAAGTCAGCGGCTTTAACAGTTCTCTGCCAACGTCTAAGCAACGTATTCTTTCGAAAATGATGAATTATGTTGGACTCTGGAACAGCACTTGTACAGGAACGGTCTTGGCCTGGGTCGTGACAGCGATAAGCAGAACTCACCTCTTCATCTCACCCATGCAGAGATTGGGTGTCATCACAACAGAGGAAAAGTGAGGTAATCACTGCACCCTTGTTTTCATAACAAGCCTTGACCACGTCTCTCGTCTGAAGGATGTCATGCATTTTATTAAAGAGACTCCTCTCCAAGTTCCAATCCCACGATAACTGCTGCTGTCTTATGTCAGTAACTCCTTTACTGGCCAGAATACATATTACTAACACCTTCTCTTAATATCCCATAGCGGATAGGCGGATTTAATAACATGGGACAGTGGACTGGTCTACTGTCAAATAGAAACCACTCTGTGGCACTGTGTGTATTTCCATTTAATTGAACGAAATTGAGGTATCGCATTTCTGCAGATCAACCGGTCTCCTGGAAATGAACTATGCATGTTTATTGTGGGTGATGTGCAGGAGTCCATGCCAGCTCCTTGCAGCCTCTCCCCAGGAAAGGGTGTGCCCCGTCGCCGCCGCTCTGCGCTGACCGCTCACCGAAAAAGGCACGGAAGCGTCGTGGTTTGGTACCGCTTGCTTATAGGCAGCTGGACAGGAGTCAGTTTTACTCTACAACAAAACTGTCTGCTCTTGTGTTGCTTATACCTGAGAGGACGGTTTCTCTTTTATCTTACTGGGTGTTTTACATTTTGAATTGACTTCATCATCCTTTGTATCAGTATTGCTCACATTGCCTTAATAAAAATAAAAATACAACTTTTACACCCTGAAACAGGCAGACTGAATTCAGTGCTGACCTCATATGGCCGTCTCTGCTTTCTTGACCAGGAGTGGCTTTACCCAGTCACTTTTCACATCTGACTCGCCAACACCATTTATTGTCTGGGACAATGAGGTAGAATTGGATTCACACTACAATAATTGGCTGTTGCGCTCACAACAGAGCAGTGATAGAGGCAATCATCTATTATTAGCCACTATCTTCTAACTGAGGCAGCGCTCTGTTCTTGTCCTAAAAGAGGAGCCGGCATACAAAACAAACCAAGGCTCATCTCCTTTTTGATTTACCATTCTGTTGCAATCCTTTCGCCTTTTGCATTAGTTTATGGAATTATTTTATTTGTATGTTATGATATACACACATGAATGTAAAAAAAGGATAGGAGAAGTAGAGTTTGAATAAATGTGCTCGGCGTGGACAATATACAAAATGTTGGAACTGGTGGATATAAGGTTTATTTGACATACATCTTTTGTAGGCTATCAAAGTCAAACATCAAATCACAATTTAAAGCAGCCAAGATTAATTTAAGGAATCTTACCTCAAATTCGAAAGCCCTACAAATGAGTGATGGACAATATAAAGTAAATATGCAACAACAACAAAAAGCCAAAAGTTGTCTTTTTGGTCTGTATAATTATGGGATGCATAGGTATCACCATATGTTGTTTGTAAGAATGCTACATACTTTCTTCTACTTTGTAAACATCATACTACACATACAGCTGCAAAGGCAGTTTTGGTATCGCCATTGATTTTAAGGCAGCCAAATGTATTGACAGGGATCTAAAAGATTCCAAATATTGGATTCTTACAACGAGAATCCACATTTGATTTATGTTTATGGGTATTTGCACCGTGGAAATCAATTGAGTGTGGTCAGATTCTATTGAGAAAAGAAAATGGTATGTCTAAATGTTGCAGAGAACAAATTCTCTATCAAATAATGAAACTCCAAAAAAAGCATTGTTTTAGAACATTTCTTAAAATACCCAGCCGTAGGAGCAGACATGGCAGTACACCTTGTCTGGTTAAGCTAACTAAAATGGAAATGGCAGTATTTTGTTAAAGCAATGTGTTGTTTTGTTTGCCTGCTCCATTTGAGGTCTCTATCTTACAGAATATGGGAGAGACAGAGAAAGTTATGGAGAGCCTTTATAGTTTTGGCCTGTTGAGATAAAACTGGCAAAGGTACAAACAGGTGCCCTTTCCACCCCCATCCCCCTTTGGACATTTTGACCTCTAGTTGAATGGGTTCTGAGTGGAGAGGGGGAGTTTCTGTCACGACAACCTAAACAATCTGACTCCTCTCTCATTGCTTTGGTGATGTGCCTGGGGACCAGTGACCTGAGCAGAGATGATAAGCCATAACTTATATTTACTCTGCATAAATACGCCTCCCCACTTTTATATGAACCATAATATGATTATCTACGAGGCACCAGACCTCAAAAGCCCTGCACACATAATTTCTACTCTTGCCTCATAGATGTCATAACAGGGCGGATTCGGAGCTCAACAATCACACATCTAGGGTTAACATATTAACTGTCACGCATTGACACAGGACTTAAGTGAACCAAAGGGTGGAGGGAAGCATAATAAGCCTCGTATGAGGTCAGTGCATTCTGGTTGTCACTTCGGGCGCCGGTTAAATGGCTTTGATGGCTGTGGAACACATCAGTATCATGGTATTGTTTGAATGCACTGTAATGTTTAAAGCAGGCCTCACCAACCAACGTCTCACACAGCATGAACTCTGGGGGGTTGGCACACCACATAGCTGAGGGACCAACAGGCCTGTGGTCCCCTCCCACACTCAGGAGAGCCATGCAGGCACCAAGGCAATGTCAACTAACACTCCACTGGCATCAGAGCACCCAGAAGAACCCATTTAGGGACTCGCTGAAATGTGGCAAATGTATTATGCTGAGAATTGCTTTTCTTGTTGATTTATGCTCTTCTGTTCAGGAAAAAGCTCTAAATCAAGTTGGGGAGTTTCTTTAGCTGGTATGTGTCAGAACATCTGCATGCAAGGACATTCTCTGTTGTCAATACATGCTTTACAACGCACAGAATGACTGGATGACTTAAAAGCATTTTGTCTGTCATCAGCCTAGTGCAGACGGCAGGTCAGTCTGTTACACCGTCTGTACTTATGGAGACATCAGATGAAGGACCTAGGCAACTCTGCCCATTTTGAGACCAACTAGGTGACACATTTGTGTGCACAATGTGGGTTTGGTGCTGGTGAGAGTTCACATTCATAGGCACGCCGTTATTTCTGGCTCCCCAATGAGCCCTGCCCTTGTCCCCTAGGACGTGGTTTCAGTCTTATGAGGTTTTGCAGACCTCAAGAACCAGTCTCGCCACATTGTATTACATGTGCAAACACTTAGACCTGTTAGCCAGCCCCACCCCACCCTTAATTGCCCAGTCTGATTGGTTTGTACTCATTTGCGCAGGAGTGGGATGCGAGTTGAAATATAGTGCCTACTTCAAACAACCTCTCATCCTGTCACTTGCTCACTGACACACACAGGCAACCTGGTGGCACAGCGGCCAATAGAGGCGAGGGTAGTGAACTTCTCTATTCGCTGCCTTCAAGTGCGCCTCTTAAAACTACCATCTGACCTGGGACGCTCCAAATTACAGCGTTCACCTACCAAGAAGGACCCAGCAACACAAGTGTCTTTTGTAGCTTTTCTTATTTAAATCAAGCAGCGCAGAGCCACTCCGTGCTACAACGACCAATTAAAGAGCAAATTAAAAACGTGTCAACTAAAATTATTAAATAAGAGTGAAACTAGCCGGTGACGAACAAATACACATCACGTTCTCCAGCAGCTGTTGTACACGAGTCTTGTTCCCTAGAGTCAAGTCACAAGTACCAGAAAAGTCTTTGTATGTGTGCGGCCAAGTGCTGCTACGTCCGCGTTCACTCAAGTGACAAACAGGGAGAAGGACACCGTACAAAAAGTTGTTTTGGTGGCACTTTTTATCGACAGCTCTACTGTGCTGCAGCAGCAGAATAGAGCGCACATCAAACATGTACATCGTGTTTTAATCGCTTAGTCAGCCAAAAGGCGACGTAAACATCAACCGTCTCAAGTTAGCATATACGGCTTTGTCGGGTCGTCCGTTGCGCGCTGTACTACTGAGGTAGCTAGCCGGGCTAGCATCACCAGAGTTAGCGTTAGCATGACATGGCAGTCAAAACTCGTCATGCACAAAACAAAAGCGCTCTAACTGGACAGTTTACAGGTGTTTGAGCGCGGGCCGTCCAACCGGACCAGTGAGGAGATCCGGTCGTGTACACCCTGCTCAGTTTAATCTGCTCGACACAAATCAATCCCGGTAGAAAACACCGGAGCAGCAGAGGCAAACTCTTCGCGGCAGCCAGGCTGACCACGGCACGGAGATTCACGGTGTTTCCGACGAGGACATTGAGCGTCACGGAGTGAATCTCGAAGCTTTTTTGTTCGCAAACGCCCCGCCGCCATTTCTAAGACCTCCTGTAGTTCACTGAAAGCCAGAGACAAAAAACAGCAAACGTTACGGGTACAGGAGGCCGCCATCACTTAGGGTTAGATAAGACACTCCGCGAGATCTTACGCGAGACTCTGGCTTTATATAGGGTGCTGGCGCGACGTCGTCGTCATTCCCCGTAATGTTTCTAAAAGGCCGCAACACCAATCGTCATAATATTTCAAGCCAGAAAGCTGTAACACAAATCATTGTAATATATATTAAAAAGGTGCAACACCAATAATTAGAATATTTATAAAAAAAGGTTCAACACCAATCATCGTAATATATATGAAAAAGGCGCAACACCAATCATCATATTTATGAAAAGCTGCAACACCAATCATCATAATATTGATGAAAAAGTCGCAACACCAATCATCAATTTAGAAAAAATCTGCAACACTAATCATCATAATATTTATTTTAAAAGCCACAACACCAATCATTGTAATATTTCTAAAAAAAAGCCGCAACACCAATCATCGTAATATTTATAGAAAAGCTCCAATACCAATCATTGTAATATTTATAAAAAAGGTGCAACACCAATTATCGTAATTATAAAAAAGCTCCAACACCAATCATCGTAATATTTATAAAAAAGCCGCAACACCAATCATCGTAATATTACAAAAAAAGCCGCAACACCAATCATCGTAATATTTATAAAAAAGCCGCAACACCAATCATCGTAATATTACCAAAAAAGCCGCATCGTTAATTTCTACAAAAAAGCTGCAGCAGCAATCAACACAATATTTTCTTTAAAGCCACTACACCAATCAACATCATATTATGTCAAATAATATAAAAGCTGCAACGCCAATCCATCAGGCTCTTGTTCCTTAGCTAACATGACAGCATTTCATAGGAGGACTCAATGACTCCCTCCTGGTTTATATATTTCAGAACATTCTGAAATATGAATGAAGATAACCCTGAGGTTGTTTTATTTGGGTTATGATGATACCTTGGCAGCTTGGAAACGAATATTGAACAGGCTGACAGAAATTAGTTAGACGTTGCCAAAAGTTATTAATGCCTTTGTGTCATCATGTGCTGATATATTGTATTCTTTGTATTTTTGCCTCAACTGTCTCATGTGCAACCACTTCAGAATGTAACAGCCTGGCTTTTAACTAGAACTAAGTATAGGGATTGGACTACCTTTCATTGGTTTCCACTTGAATTTAGTGTTGATTTTAATTAATTAATTTTATTGCTAACCTTACATCTTAACCTTAGCTTGATTTGGACCAAGCTTATATTATACATGTGCCTCACATTATACAGCTTTTGATCGACCATTTGTGACAAGCACCCCTCAACTTTGTAACAACCTACCTATGAAAATAGTGAAATTATGATTGGTTAACACTGTATCCTCTATTTAAACACAACTGGAAACTCAGTTTTATAAACTTGCTTTTAAATGCACTTGTTTTTCTTGTCATTACGCTGTAGTAGTGGGGCTAATTTGTGTCTTGGGATGTATGTATGTATTTCTGAATTTAGCTGAATCAGCTTTAATGAGCTATGGGTATTAATGAAGTAAATCTTCAATAAAATAGATTGTTTGTTTATGTGTGAGATATATTAGTATTTATGTGTACAGATATAGATAGTAGTAGCATACACAAAATAGTAGCATACACAAAACGGCAAATAAAAATAAAAATAAAATGATTTCATAATAAGTAATGGGAAATCTCAGACTACTAAGAGGTGGAGAGAAACAGAAAGAAGAGAGAGAGGAAACAGTGACACAGTCCTAAAACATTCAAGTTTTAATAGAGTAATCTCAGTCTATATGTTTTTTTAAATAATATAAATAAATGAATAGTATTGTATTAGCCTTATACAAAGCTATACCAGTGACTGAGGCTACACACGGACAGAGGTGTCCAAGTCCGTAGTACAGGTATAAATGTATCAGCAGACAGTCATTTTCCACACTCAATATGAAGATCACAATTTGTTACTAAAATAAAATCCTAACATCAACTATACAGTAACTCTTTCAGTGTGTGGCTTGAAAGAGAGACAGCCATCAATTAAAACATCCAAATCTTTACAACAAAACCTACCTACCTCACATTGCTTACCGTGCGTGGTTACACTGTTTGTAGGAATTGGCAGTTTCTTCCAAACATTGGTAAAAGTCATTTACATTGTTTTTATCTACATTCAACACCAGCTTCAACTGACTGACAATTTCAAACCCAGCTTGTAGTTTCTTATTTGGCAGAGTATTGAGTCACAACTGTAAGCATCATTCATAGTGTCTGTATAAAAATGGGCATTTGAAATGTTTACCTGCATTAGTCTGCAGTCATAGCTGCTGTCAGGGGAAAAATCAACCTCAGGCTTGCTCTTCTACACATGTTCAAAAGAGTGTGGGAGTGTAGGAATCCAATGGGTTCAGACGTTGAAGTGCATCATTACTCACAGCAGGCAGATGTGCGTGCTTTTGCGTCACATGCCACAATTTCTGTTGCAAACTAGTTATGTAGCGCCTGGCACCGTCTTATATTGGTTTTAGATGCAGATCGGCAAAACATAATAACATGATATGTGCTGTATAATTGTAATTTGGACAGGCGATCGGCACAGTGTGGTCTCGCAACATTATGAGGAGTCATCTAGAGCCCACGGGGCCCAGAGGTCACCCTCAGGCCATGCCAGGAGGAGCAGGGCGGTCCTGGGTGGAGGACTGACCATCGACACCCTGCCAGACAACATGACACGCTTGGTGAGTGCGGCACCAGAGGCTCTGCATGACTCTAATGGTTTGTGGCTTTTTTCTTCTTCTTTGACACTGATTTGTTTCAGTTGGGAGTTGAACACAGCCCTCATTTGGAAAGTGAAATGGACTCTTTTACTCGTGCGCATATGATTTTACCTCATGTAGACTGAACCCTGGAAACCTGTGTGACACACTGTCTGCACGCAACCACAGTATTACAATCTCTAATTCACTCTGTCTACATCTGTCTTTCCCTTCCTCTATGTTTTTGTGTCTGTAAGGAGGATTCTGGTAGGTATTACACATGGCGTAGTTTCGGCCCTGAGGACCGACGCACACATGAGCTATGGGTTGACATGGGTGACCTCCGGCATGGCCAAGTTAGAGTGCATGGCATTCTGTCCAATACACACAGACAGGCTGCGGTGAGTCTCTCTCTCTCTCACACACACACACACACACACACACACACACACACACACACACACACACACACTCTCTCTCTCTCTCTCTGTGAATTAATCATAAATGTGCTGTCATGAATCATGTTTCTAGCTGTTTAGGAGAAGAACAGTAACACCTTTGGGTTTAAATGTTGAGGGGGTACAGCTCAGTGGTAGAGCATTTGACTGCAGATCAAGAGGTCCCCAGTTCAAATCTGGGTGCCCCCTAACATTATGCAGAAATGCAGCATGTGCTCGGCCTACTGGATATAATTGAAATCAGTGTGAAATACTGTTATATTATACGTTTGAAGGACAATTGCTTGTTGTACAATGCTACATCTTGACACAGGTAAAGCTGCTAAGGCGAAGCGGACAGACCTGTGAGGAGACAAACTGGCGTAGCTTCATAACCTCAAACAAATAGATGAAGCTAGGCCGGGCATCCTCTGTGTTCCGACACACCAGTGTTCCGCCATATTCTGTTTGGTAGCTAAATTGATATTTCCCACGGTCCATACACTTGGTGAGATAAGCAGGTTAACACGGCTAGGGGAGCCAAGGAACTGGGGAAATAAATGCGAGCAGATATAGGCCAACAGCTACAGTGCTGCCAGAGATTGTCAGCACCTGCCTACATTTTGACCTTGTACTGTACTGTTGTCCAACACCTTGACAGGCTGTCCGATATGTAGAGCTCACTTTGCCATGGGAAGATGTGGTGGATCAGGCATAGGACAGGAACACGCTTGTACACCGAGAAAGCAGCCGAGGCTGAACAGAGACAGAGAAAAGCTAGGATTCTCAGAGTGGAAATTGAGTATTGTGGATTTTTGGCAACTTCTAATACCAGGTTAGTCAGTTGAAGAGGTAGGAATTGTTGGTTTTTGTTCAGCGTCTATATCAGGTTATAAAGGTAGCATTGGAAGAAGCAGAAAAGAGAAGCTAGGTGCTCTGACCGAGGAGAGACGGTCGCAATTTCACTCCAAAGTATGGAAATCCATGTCATAACAAAGATAAGTCTCTTTAACATATCATGATATAGCTAAAGTAGTGCAACTAGGTAACTATACAAATATATATCTATATAAAATGGTCACATCAGACTGTGTGATGGGAAAAATGTCTATCACAGACAGGCTGCACCCAGACACACTTACACAAAAACACGCAGACTCTCAGATATGATATGCAAATAGAGGAGAAAGGTACACCCAGAACATGGACGTGTACATAGTAATGTGCGCACTTCCTGCTACATAATGAGTACTAAGTGAAGACCTGTGATAAGTGTGGTGAGTGGGGGTATAGCTCAGTGGTAGAGCATTTGACTGCAGATCAAGAGGTCTCTGGTTCAATTCCGGATGCCCCCTCTTTAGTTAAAAAATACAAGAAAAAAACATGATATGAAATGTATTGTAGTAGAATCGTGACAGCAAGTAAAATGTAATCAAAGTCAACTACCCAAACTCCTACAATGGCCTATCCCACCTATTTTAGCCCCTTTAGCCCATCCTATAGTGTAACGCTCTGCCTCTTCCTCGGTCTGAACGGACAAGAACCCACGTTGGCCATTAGGACGCTTAGCACTGTGGGACGGGTATGAAAAACATAATGACTTGCTGCCGTCCGGAGCACCGTCGAGTCTATTGGGAATAGACTGTTCATATCAGATGATAACTGTAATACCAATACATATCACTGCAAATAAAGGTAATCAAGAGTATAGAAATTCTCTGCAGTGATGTATAAATTTGAATATATGAACATCTCTCTCTCTCTCTCTCTCTCTCTCTCTCTCCCTTTGCAGAGGGTTGCCCTGTCATTTGGCTTTCCATTCTATGGACATTACCTGAGGCAGATTACCATAGCAACAGGAGGTACATTTATTTTCAGACAGATGTTCATTGACCCTTTCCGCTCATATTAACTCGAGATAACGAGTCTTACTCAAGTCTCACATATTCTTCCATCTGGCCATTTCCAGGGTTCATTTTCATGGGGGATGTCACTCACCGTATGCTGACGGCAACACAGTACATTGCCCCACTAATGGCAAATTTTGACCCCAGCTACTCCAAAGAATCCACTGTGCAATACCTGGACAACGGTAAAGTGTCAGCAGATTTTTGGACATGCCCTTGTTTCTGGTCTGAACGTTAGTCTGACTCCCGTTTGACCCCCGCTTCCCTCAGGTGAGGTGTTTGTGGTACAATGGGAGCGGGTCAGACTCCAGGGCAAAGAGTCAGAGGGGGCCTTCACCTTCCAGGCTGCCCTTTACAGAACAGGAACCATCACATTCAGCTACCGGGATGTGAGACACCGCCTCCACCTCGGTGCCCGTTGTATCTTTCACAAATCTGTTTGTGGCATTTTCTTTCTCGTGGCTTTATGCGCGATTGGTCTCTCTGTCTGTTTTCCTGTTCATCAGATTCCTCTGTCAGTGGAGGTGATCGGTTCAGCTCAGCATCCAGTGAAGGCAGGTTTGTCTGACGCCTTCATGGTCATGTCGCCTTCTCCTCAGTCACCAGGTCAGCAATGAGGTTGTTCATAGCTGTCCTCTCATGATCACTCTTCAGAGGCTTTTGTGACAAATCTTCAGGCACGCTATAATCATGTGACATATCTCTGATACAGATGCCCAACAGCGGATGATTTACGAGTACCATCGCGTTGAGATAGATACTGCAAAGATCACCAACCACTCTGCTTTTGAGTTCTCCGCACTGCCTAGTAAGCGGCCCTGCTCCACATTTAATCAATAGAGGGGGTGTTAAAAGGGACCGTTTCAAGTATTCAACGTACTAACCTCCATCACCACTCAAAGAGTCAAATCTCTCTTGTCTCTCTCCGTTGGCCTGCCGCAGCCTGCCTGCAACACGACAACTGTGAGCTCTGCCTCTCGTCCAGCCAAACCTCTGGCTGTAGCTGGTGTAATGTGCTCCAGAGGTGAGGAGGGCGGTCTGCAGACTCACATCTTTTAACGCGAGAGAGGCGGTGTTTCAGCTCCTGTTAATGTACACCTTGTGTTTTTTAGATGTTCGGACGGCATGGACAGACACAGACAGGAATGGTTGGACTATGCCTGCTCAGAAGAGGTACAGCTCGACGTCACGAATGGATAGCTGTTGATTTACTATTTCACGTGTCGTAAATTAAGCCCATTCATCTATTGTATTGTATGTGGACAGAGCAAAGATGTAACATGCGAGGATTACTCCAGGGGTGGACCCGACAGCTCCATTGGTCCCTCTATCACACCAGAGTTTGAGGCCGTAACCCCTTTGACTCCCCTACAAAACGGCTGTGAAATTGATGGTGAGGCTGGGACGTTTCTTGAGTTGTGTGCCTGTGGGAGGCTATATTGTCAGTACAATGTACAGTTAATGACCTCCAGATTTAACATATCATTCAATGAGAACTTTGGAGTATTTCTGCATTAAGGTCAATTTTGATACTCAATAACAGTTTTTTTCTGTCTGCCTCCAGATGACACCAAACGTCATATCCTGAATGGCAACGGTGAGTTCATACTTACATGAAACATTACAACGGAGCTGTGTGATGGGATTTTGATCATCTGTTTTTATTTTGCCCACAGGTCTGAAGACAGACTCCCCAAGGCAGAGTGAAGGGTTGGTGAACACAGGAGTGATAGCTGGCGTGGTAGCTGCTGCGGTGTTACTCTTGGCTCTGACACTGTTAGCCCTTTACATCAACAACCATCCTGCTGCTGCATCGCCACTTTTCCTCGTACAGGTGAGCGCTGCATTTGTCCTACCACCTGCCCAAACAACGACCAATCTGTTGTTCCAAGTCTGTCCATTTTTGTTCTAGCGTTCATCAAACATGTTTCCTCTATGCTTCATTTATTCAGCGACGCAATAACTACTGGCCATCCTTGAAGTTCCAAAAGCAAGGGTTCCAACCCGGTTACACAGAGGTGGAAGGAGAGGGTCATGCTGAAGAGGTGGACGGCAACAAACTTGGATAAGAAAGAAAATAGATTTGCGTTGAACTGCCTGCTTACCGCAAACTTCCCTAGACCTATTAAATGTTCACATGCCCAAACCAATTAAACTTGTACATTCAATTGTGATTTCTTTTTTTTTTTAAGGTGCACATCATTCCATTGCAAGAGGCCAAGCGATTGTTGTACTAGATTGGGTAGATTATAGATGTTGTTTAAAAATATATATAATTTATTTCATTTGAGTGCCTATTTCTGCTGTATTAAACGGTGGTTGCATTCCACCTTTTAAACGTTTTAAATAAGGAAATAAGGCCAATGCAACTACAATAAACTGTGACATGCATGCCACTATCTGGTCAATCTTTAACTACATTGTATCACACCATATAAGTAAAGATGTGGGTGTGTGTCAGTTTAAGTTGTGCAATTGATCTTTCAAGTTCCACTTTTCCAATAACATACTATGTACTTCCCTATCAGGGTCCTTCCTCCCCTGGATTTTGATACAATGGTAGTTCTTTGGTACTAGTTTGCAAGGCTTATGTTTGTGTTTTTATATCAATTGATGCTCCTATTAATTGTGTTAATTCGGGAAGTGAGTAACTGGATGTTGTACAGCTACACGGTTGTTATCCTGAAAGGGAGAGAACGCCACAACAGAAATGTGACAAGAGGGATACAGTGCCGCTCTTCTGACGGCAGATGTCGCCCTAACCAAGTGTATGACTTGAACACCACGCAGGACACGCCGTGAACGTGGCAGATGTGTAAAAGTGTGAGTTTACACGGGCACTGGTGATTAGTGATGGGCAAATCATCAGTTCATTAAAACGGACGGAGCTCCGACTGCGCACTGCGTAGTGTCACACAGAGTGCAGTTGATAGCACGAGTTTGCTGTGTGGACACTTATTGTCCTTTACACGAAACTTCAATGTTGCTACTGATCAACAGTTCAAGGTATGAAGCAGAAGCGCCGGAAATCTCAATCGAACGTGTAGCACGTAAACGTTCAAAGCCCCACCTCTCAACCAAATGCCGCTTCCCTGTCTCCTCGGGAGCGCGCAGCTGAAGGGGAGGGGGGAGAGAGAGAGACACACACACACAGCGGGATCGCGCCTTCCGTGTCTGGTTAGTGGACTGACAGCCAGCTGTGCGGTTACAACAACAACCTCTCGGATTTGAGACGTACGACTGACTAGAGTAGTGTTCGTTTGCTACCGATTGTGATCGTTCTCTGTAGTTCGCTTGTGGAAGTAAATACTGGACGGCATATATCAGCGGCATAATTACCGTCGCCTGTTTCCGCGCTAGCTAGCTTGAAGAGCATTCCTCAAACATGAATCCGCTGTGTAGCAGATGTAATCGAGTCGTTTACCCCACGGAAAAAGTGAATTGTCTGGACAAGGTAAGACGAGAACATTGCCATACTTCGTACCCCTGTCGTTGAAAATAACAGCTTGAGACGTCGTTCCTCTCGTCACCTCTCTTCACTTGTTTGTATACTCCCCAAATAACACCGTGTACAGTTTTTGTGAATGAATTGAACGCCCCACAGGCCAGGTATTTCGCTTGCTAGGCGAGCTAACAGAGGTTATAGCTAACACAGCTAGCTAACGGCTTCAAGGCGGTAGCACAACCGCGGGCCGGAAACAAAAATGCCCCCATATCCTGTACACCGATTTGAACTCTGGATACCAGTAACTACATCTTAAACCCAGAGAATACTTGATGTGACATTATATTAAAACAGTCAACACATGCTCCACAATGCCGTTGAAAGCCGAGCCTGGTCTGGGCCTGGACTGGCAACACTGCTTGCAAGTGATTTGATCAGTGTAACGTTAGCCAACCACTTTCTGGGAAACTTATCGTAGTTTTAAGGGATATTGCTTGGACAGAAATGTGTTATTTCTAAGTCACAGATGACTCTTTACGTCTGATACAATACAGGTTATACACGTAGTACACTTTACTGAGCATTATGCACTGCATTTATTTCTAAAAGAGGTGGGTGGGGTCTGCCTTTGTTGGGATATGAATAGATGTTTATGTTGTTAATGAAGCAGTGCTGGGGGCAAGCCGATAGTGTATGTAATCGACATCCAAATAGATTGAGAATCAATCCCTGTCAGGTTCTTATCTATTGGGATTGACAGATGGAGAAGGTGAGGAAAGAGGAAAGTGCACAAAGCACATTATCTAAAGTAATGTCAACCCTCGATTGGATGCGTTTGTGCTCTTCTGCATGCATGTGTCTTTGAATGCACTGTGAAGTCTGTGATGAATGGACCTCATTCTCGAACGCAGTTAAGAAAAAGTAAAAAATACATTTCTTCTTAAGTCCACTTAGGAAGTTTCCGGGGCAATTCTAGCATCCTTGAAGGGTTTCCTATCTGTGATTCGAGTGCGCCGTGTTCTTAAGGGCTGAATTAGTGAGAAATCACGTGTTCACATCAATTCTACAGACATCCTCGGATTTAAATACTTACAAATATTTTCACATTTATTATTATTATATCATTAACAACGACTAAATCACATTTATAGTCATGATTGTACGAGGCATCGTGACAAAATAAATAAAAGCACTACACGAACACTGCAAATGGCAGTGAATAAATAAATCAGCACTAAACTCAGTCGCGTGGATATAGAGCCCATAGTGGAATAGAATGGACACATCTACATTCTGTAAATAGACATATGAATATCCATAACTAAAATATATCATATGGCCATACATAATATAGATGGGACCTATCAGTTGATGAGTAACGTTACACTTATGGAACGAAAAACAATATAAAAAATGATAATTTGGGGGTGGGGGGGGGAATGGTCGGTGGAACAAGCAACGCAAAAACCCGGACATTTGAAGAAATTAGTTCAAAACAGGACAGATGTTTTAGGACCCAGAAAGAGGACATGTCCAGGTAAAAGAGGACGTTTGGTCCCCCTAGTATTAATAGTACATTTACCGTCATGTTCTCTGTTGTTATTTTCTTATTGTTGGTTTAATTTTTTCCCCTTGCTTAGTGTGCACATTGTAAGAGCCAGTGGAGAAACATTCCACTGCTCATCTTACTGGTATGACGCTGCATGTGACAAATAAAACCTTCTGTTTTGCACACGTTACTATGTTTTCATGTCCTCATAAGGAGCTGGTGAGGCGTTTCTGTATGTAAATTTAAGTTCACGAGAACGCACGTTCCATTTAAGAATCAGTGGCATTCCTCATTGGAGGATCGCAGCTGAGAACAGTTTGGAGGGTTAAGAACACATTTCCACGTGTTCATTAATCCGGCGGAGCTGTTTCTTAGATTTGTTCTTAAGAAGTTCTTAGGAAGATATTTAAGAATACACTTAGGAAAATGTTCCAGAACGAGGTCCAATGTTTTCCCAAAGTGCACTGGACTGAAACATAATTGTATTCTTACTTCAGCATGCCTCTACATGCAGAAATGATCCAAGCAACCCTAAAATACAAATCATGTTTTAGTATGTCAGGAGGCGGGCATTGATGAGAACCAAACTGCACAAACGTGCTTTGAAATCTGTGCCTGAAGCAAGGTGCATTCCAGCAGACAGGCACTCCCATAAAACGTGCTCTGTCAGAGGCCTGCTGTGCTGTCTCCCTTCTCTGAACCAAGCACAGGATCTTTGCTGCCATTCCGCATCAGCGCTCACCTTCTCAGATACACCAAAACAACTTCCTCTCTTCCTTCTCCATGGCACTGGCTGCCCTTCTCGTTTGTTTTAAAGCAGCCGAGGCCACATTGGCTGGGGATTTTTCGGTGAGCTTGGCTTGCTCAGGTGAAGGCAGGGGAGTCGAGAGCAGTGGTTTTCTCAGCCACCGTTTAATACCTTTTACCTGACGTTCTTCTTCTGTAATGGCCTTCTGGGGAGAGGCTGAGCCACTGAGGCGTGTTTGTCTGTCAACCCGCATTCCAGTACAGCAGGGCAGGGCCCAGCAGAGAGCCGAGCACGTGTAAAGACAGGAAGTGAGTTTTGGTTGTGGCTCTTGGTGGTGAAGGCTGTGTCTACTTATCTTGCTTATCATAGTTAAATGTTCGTTGGTTTTAAGAGATACAGGGCTGCACATTTGTTGGGTCAAATTTAATGTAATATTGGCCTCATTACCACCAAATAGCTTTTTGTAGCCTGAGCTCATGGCAGCTGTTGAAATTGGGCCAATAAAACTGGGAAGGACGAGGGATTTTAGACAGTACTTTTATTCGCTATTAGTATTGCATAATATGCAAGCCATACTAATAAAACATAGATCATCATGAGGTTAATGTTTTTATAGAGCGTAGATGTTTGTAGGACTATAGTGATTTGTGTTTGTGTCACATTGAAATTAATAACCATTTGTAACATGCAAGTGTGTACTTGGGGATGAATTGCGATATCTAGTTAAGAGTGTTAGGCCCAAAGCTCATCTCTCCTTGAAACAATCACCTCTGTGAGAGTGTGTATATTCACTATCTGTATGTGCTGTGTGCTTTTCTTCTGTCTGAATCTAAGGGAGCTTTCACACCAGCCTCGTTGAGTCTGCTTGAATCGCACTCTAATGCGTTTTCCCCCCTTGTACGGTTCTTTTGGGCAGGTGAGAACACAGCAATCGTACTCGGGTGTGCACCAAAAGCAGACAGAGACCTTGTTGAGAGGTTGTCTCAGTCCGCTTCCAAACGAACTCTGGTGCGGTAAGTTTGTGGTGGGAACGTGATCCGGCCTCGGCTCGGTCCGACCCAACCATGTTTGGACTAGACGAGCTCCCGTAGCCAGCTACTCTGTGCATTAAGGGATGAGCATTTCACAACATGCGAGCATGACTAGTAATCATGGGCAAATGTGGAGTCGTGAGGAGGTGCAGTGCACCATAGAGATTTGGTCGTATTAATATAGAAGCTCACAACTTTAGACAACACACAAGAACAGCGAAATCTTCTCGATTTCCCGGAGTTTCTTTTGAGTTTTCCCGCATGACAATTCTGACCAATTGGAGAGCAGTTCAGGAACTACGTTATTGCTCCCACCCCAGACACATCTGACCAATGAGTGACAGGAACGTTCTCACATGGCTTGTGCAGCTGCATTTTGGTTCGCTTCACCAACCCATCAACTGATTCGGACCAGAGCAAACAAATAGGTGTGAAAGGGAGCCGAACCGGCTGAAAAACTAAACAATCATTCTGGAACATTTCATTAAGTGTCTTTTGAAATATCTTCTTACGAACTTTGTAAAAACAACCTTAAGAAACAGCTCCGCCGAATTAATGAACACGTGGAAATGTGTTCTTAACCCTCCAAACTTCTCAGCTGCGCACCTCCAATGAGGAATGCCACTGATTCTTAAATTGAAGGCGCGTTCTTGTGGACTTGAATTTACATACAGAAACGCCTCACCAGCTCCTTATGAGGGCATGCAAAAATAGGGCAGAGTGCAAAACCGAAGGTTTTATTTGTCACATGCAGTGTCATACCAGTAAGATGAGCAGTGGAATGTTTTTCCACTGCCTCTTACAATGTGCACATTAAGCAAGGGGAAAAAATAAAACCAACAATAAAAAAATAACAACAGAGAACAAGAAGGTATATGGACTATCAGGGCTCGAAATTGCGACCAAAATTTAGTCTGTGCGACCTCGAAATATAATTGGTCGCACCTGTGCGAGTGGAAATAATTGTTCTGGTGCGACCATTTTCCCCCAGTTTTTTTCTTCTGCACTTGAACGTCCCTTTCTCTCGCTAGTATGCCTTGTGACGGTGACCATCCTAACCAATCAAACGTGAGTTTGAGGTTCTTACCTTTAATGCTGACTCTAGATTGGTTGTGATTAGCCTTCAATCACTCCCTTTCGCGGCTAGCTTAGCTAGCGCTACAAAAGCCAACAAGAGTAAGGAACGATTACGGCGTGTTAGTAACGTTACTGATATAACGTTAGTCGCGGTGGCAGTGGAAACAGTTGATGGTGATGATGTAGCTTCACCAGCAGAGAAGAAGGTTAACCGTTTTCAGAGAGCGGCTGAAGGACTTTGAATGTCTTCGGTA
>OMOT01035192.1:3623-25400 GCA_900312575.1 Acanthochaenus luetkenii
CCACACTGGCGTCGCTCGCTCAGCCGGCTGGCCAATAGCAATTGAGCTTGACTAGGGAAGGCGGGATCTAAGCGTGTGAGCGCAGCCAGCAGGTAGAGGTGCGAGTCTTTGGGACAGGTGCATCTGCTGGCGGACAGGTGAACTGTCGCCTGGAGCGGCTACTGCACACGGAGCTATTCACAACCCTTACGAAGAAGACCTAGAGCGATCCTATAATACATATTCGAAGCGTATTATACGAATATCACAATCAGAAGTCCCTCGGAGTCTTTTTATGAATAGGCCTATATACATATAGTGACACACCGCTTGTGTTTTTGCTGCGACTCGCCCAGGTCGGATGAACTGGCTGTGACGTTTCCTACATAAAATAGTCTGTCATTCCCCGACATGATCTTTCAGGCATGTTTCAACAACATGGGGAAAAAATATTAATAAATGAAAATGCTACACATATTTTACACACACAATTATATATATATATAAATGACGTGTGTCTATAGTGGACTGGACTCTGTATGCATAGCCTATATATTAACGAAAGCAGGTGCCATGGTTGTTAGAGAGGCAACAAAGACAAAACAACACAGATTAATCACTTTCTTAAGCAAGTCATGTTATCTCCACGAGCTCCAGGGGTGGTGTTCTGTAGCTGGCCCTGAACTCTGACCTCTGGAGTAGGGAGGGGGGGTCGGCTCAACGAAGCCTCATACTCTTGATTCTGAGAACAAAGCTTATTCATGTCTTTTCTTCTTTAGTTTTTATATACCCATAGAGGAAGGCCTTATATCACAACCTGTTTTGACCTGTCTATATAAACCATATTGGGACTCAAGATGTGGCCGTAAATACAAATGAATGAACCGTGACACCATGGGGCCTTTCGTATTACAGCGTGCACTTCTTGTCAACTTGGGTAAAAGCGTCAGATAAAGTCCAACATCGTAGCATGTCATGTAAATTAAAGGGGCGTTAAGTGATCTTTCAATTCTATCTGACCTCTTATCATCGACCCAAGAACTGAAACATCCACAGGGCTCTGGTACAGCATTTGGTGGCCTGTACGACACACAAAACATTCACATTTTCATAAGATGAGTAAGTTAGCTACAGAGCTCCAGCAAAGACATCTAGTGAAGAGGTAATACATCACGATACAAAATAATGTAATACGGCTTTGTCGTCTTCTTTTCTGGCTCGAGAACAAAATGTTTTGCGAAGCCAGTCGCTCGCTTCGCCGTCCTTCATGTTGAGCAGTTGAAGATAGGGGAGGAGATTGGGTGAGTATTTAAATTCCAATGGGCGGGGAGTTTGGTCCAGAAGGTGAGTTTTGAAAGCCAGAAATCTCAGCTCCAGGCAGAGTAATCATTCGGTAATCCGAGTCACTGGTATTGATCAGCAACCCTATGAATCCCATGCAGCTATTAGCCATTTTGTGCTATGGGACAGTGAAAATGTACGGCACCTTTAAAGCAGCCCAAAGTAGTATATAAAATAAAAAATTTAGTTCCTCACTTACAATTATAGTCAAGTTATTTTCTTTCCAGTAATTTTTGTTTCCAGTAGCAGCATCCACAATGGAAACAAAAATCTCCAAGCGCCTCATCACATGTCGCTGAAACTTCCAAGAGGTCCCTTAACACCCTTCTGCAGTAACCTTGTTAAGAGGATTGCCTTGAAACTATTTTAATCTAATAATGGAAGAACATTATTTATCCCGTTCCAGTCTTGTGCAAATTTAACCCTTAACCGTTTTGCAATTCACACACTTTAACGGTGAACTTCAGGCCAATAACGTGAAGCTTGAATGCCCAGCTCCAGCTTCAATCAAATACTCTCTCTTGAAGAAACCAAACTCCTCCCCTGTGCTTTTCTAGAGCAGAACTTCTTCCCTGTCAGAGAAAGATCAATGCAAGCTTATTCACTGTTAATTTCTTCACAAAATGATGTCATGAAATAGACAAAGTCAAAGTAGATCAAACTAAGTTATTTTATGACTATCTTTGCGGACTAGTAGGACAACTGCTCAAATAATTACCTTCAACAGCAAAATTGAGAAGGACTGACATCATGTGGCCAATAACACACAGGCTCATACTTGTATGTATTGTACAACAAAAACACACAGTGCCATGCATACCAGGAAAATACTGAGGTTACCGTTCTCACTGTTATTCACTTATTGGGTACAAATATTTCACATTGTATTAAAATAGAGGGGAAACTACAGTCAATTTACACAGATTTGAAAATGCATACAGAGTATTCTATGACTACAAGAAGAATCCAAAGACTGCATACTTTTTAAGTTGTGTACGGCTACAAGATTGCTACTGATATTTTCAGTCATCTTTAAGCCCTCCAAAGACAGCTGTGGGGACACTCTTCTGTTCAAGCTGCACCTCTGTGAAGAGGGGAGGAAAAGACAATTAGCACATGCATTTTCATGAATAAAACACATCCATGAATGTTTTAACAGCCATCATATTTGCTGTTTTACTGTTGAGGCAAGGCATGTTGTTGTGTTTGTCACTAACCATCCGGTCCTTTCTCTTCATCGTCTTCATCCTCACCGTCAATGTCAATCTCATCAGGATTGGCTTGTTTGGCAAGCTCAGCCAGCTCACTGCGAGAAGTGTCACCCCTGCATAGACAGATGCAGAGGTTAAGACATATGTATGTGCAGGTTGGAAATTTCCACAGCTCATTTTCTCTTAAGTAATATCATCCATACAAAGAGGACCATTCGGACTACTTTGTGCTCACTAGTTGACACTACCACATCCAGTGTTTCCTTACATGCTAGGTGCTGAAATATAACCACTGCTGCCGAATTTCTATTTATTTCATTTTGTACTTTTTTGTAAACAAAACAATCCACTCTCTCTCCTTCAAAATGCTGGTGTAAACGGCCTTGTAGTGGCCTTGTAAAGGTGATGCACTTTCATGGAAAAGTTGCTGTCATAAACTAATTTCAAATGCGATTGTGGCCAAACTTTCCAAGCAAAGATAACTTTCAACAACGTCATATATGGCCATTAAATGCTCCATCTTATGTCTTCAGTAACTACATAATTTCTGCGCTATGGACGCTTCATATCCAGCTCAATTCACACACTTGTGAGAAGCATATAAACAAGAAACTTTGCGCTTATCTAAGCACAACGATTAGAACAATCACCGGGTAGATGTCAACAAGCAAGCGATGTTGATCACGGAGTCAGGATAACCATTCGCCGAAGTCCTGTGACTTCATGTGAATATCGCACAGTAACGTTACAGCAAACGCAATCATTTGATAGGAATACGCAAGAAAACCCATATCTGTTAAATAAACAACATTTTGATGATCCATCTGGATATGTTTAATTTCTGTAAAAGTGTTCCACATGCATATTGTTTATTTCTTCTTTCTGGAGGCAGGCCTTACAATGCGCAAGAGTATGATATAGGTTGTGTCTCGAGTACCACTATGACGCGCAAAATCTGTCAATCTCAAAGACAACTTTGACAGATTCCCTCACAGAGATATTACATGTTCTTTGGACTTTGGATTGGATCTCAGCCAGGATGACAAATGTGCCACTAAGGCTTTGTTTTAGACCGACCTTGAATCTTGAGGGTTTGGGGATGAGGGCAGGGCAGGGTAGGGAGCTTAAAGTGGGAGGGAAGGAAAGGAGGAGACTGAGATAGAGGGGAGACGGTAGAAAGGTAGAGAGGGCCGGAGGTGTAAACGATGGGTGGAGGGGAGGATTGTGATGGGGAGAGGGGAAGGAGGGGGAGGATGCTCAGACCTTTTGGATTGTTGAAGGATATTTGTGTTATGTGATTTTACTCTATATGGCTGGTTGTTCAATAAATGTCAATAATTGGTTTAAAAGATTATACTTTTATTACGTTCAATAAAAGGTATATTTTCCTCAATCTTGAGACACCTCACATTTAAGCTAGACAGACATTTCCCCTGCTCATTACTGTGCACAAATATGTTCTGTATGTACTTAGGCCTGGAGAGCCTTCTGGTGCCGGCAGACACATAGAAACCTCCCAGCAGGGTGCGCTTTGCAAGCGCGCACACACAAAAATATGTTCACCTCCGCTGCTACAACTCCATCTGAAACACTGACATCTGTAGCTGAGCTGAAGACAAGGGTGATGGCCAGGGGGGAGGAAATGGACCACAGACCTGACGAAGAGAATCTTTTCTTTGGGCTTGTCCTGTTCTGCCTCGGCTGCAAGCTGCTGTGCCTTCTGCTCCAGCATCTTCATGTCATCAACCCCCATTTGGCCTGGAGCAAGGTCCGACACTGGACACAAACAAAACAGTTAGACCAACGGTTGGACACAAAAAGAATTGTATGCCGGTACAATAGCTCCTGGGACATAATCTCAGTATTCAAGGTAATAGATTAGTGGGGGCATTTGGCTACCATATACATATTATTTCAAATATCACACATTCAAACTGGCCACTGGGTGCAATTTTTGCACTTGCCCAGGCTGAAAAATACTAGCCCGAGACTTAATGGTTAATGCATGCTCTCTCACCAGTACCTGTGGAGCTTGTAATGGCCTTCATCATCTGAGAGGTCATGAAGTTGACCTGTGTGTTGTATGTGGCCTGAACACTGCGTTTGATCCTCAGCATTTCTCTGATGGTGTCCTCATTTCCATGGCGGATCTCAAATTCTTTCCAGGTCTGCCAGAAATTGGCGGTCACCTGAAAGAGGAAGGGAAGTTCATTAATACATCAGGGAAATATGAAAAGTGGGAAATATGTGCAGATCAATGAAGAAAATGCCACACGTAAATCAGTAACGGTGATGACAGGAGGTGGGTTATCTCACCCTTGGGTCACAGATCTGGGAGCAGTAGGAGTAGATTGCTCTGGCACGGTCAATCTCACCCAGTTTACTCTCCATGTCAGCAAAGCGCAGGCACATGTCCCTGGAATGCTCATCTGGGAGGACCTTAGGGACACAAAACTCTGGTGATCAGTGATCAATGTTTACACATATATATTTCATCTAATTATAGTACATAATATGACTACGGTCTTAATCAGATAATTATGTTATATAAATACTCATTTGAACAGATTATGATCATTCCTGTACGTTATTCAAAACATGCCTCATGTTTCTAATGTTAATGTAAGACGTCAACAATAATAACGAGGATATGTTTGAAGCATAGAAGATGGTGAAATCTAGGGCTCCAATTATGATTAATTAATTAACATGCAAATATGATCTAGAGATTCAGTAAATCTGAGGTGAAGTTCAAACAAATGAATAAAAAGTGACTTGTTTTAAGCAACAGTTTCATAAAAAGCATTGTAATTCAGATGAGTCTGAATTTGTGCTAATAACCCAGAGATAATTATTTGAAAAGATGTTGATCACTGTTCTAAAGTTCATGTGTAGATCAGATGTGAAAATCTAGAATGCCTTATAACTCCAGTGCTTACTCTTCTTTCCTTTGGAGTACAACATGTCACTGTAGCATTAATGTCCAAGAAAGGAGAAAAACATAACAAACAGCACATAAACAGTTCTTTGTCTCTCCACTCTTTACATGCCACTCTTTTTCCAGCAGTGTGCACAGAGCACCACTGATGAGGGGGGCACTGGTTTGCAGTACTTCACTGGCTAAATGCATTGTTGAAGGCAACTCAGGTATCTTCATTTGACTATTCACAGCTTAAATGGACTATCATGTCTACATTAATCAACTCAAAATCAGAATAATTCAGTAGATCGGCGCTTTAGTATGGCATGTTAGCATAGTCACTGATGGAGTGCATGTGCACTTGTCATACTATCATGTACCTCAATGGCCTTCTGGTAAATGGCTCTGGTGTAGGTCACTCCATAGATTTCAGCAGCTCTCTTGATGTAGATGTTGAACATGTGATGCCTCTCCTCATTGTCCACTGCCTGCGTTGCTCTTTCATAGACAGCCATGGCATGTCGTGCCAAACCATATTCCTCTTCCAATTTAGCATACAACAGGTAAACAGCTGGAAAGCAGGGCACAATATGCTTTAGTACATTTAGTCTCAATGCAATTCCTATACCTTTATTCAAAAACAATATAATGTGTAGTCTTTTTCAAATATGTATCCTTTATTTAACCAGGGTAATCACAGATTAGATTTCCATCTCTTTTTCAAGTGGGCCCTGGTCAAGAAGGTAGTATACAAATTATTTCACATCTAAAACATTTTAAAAAAGTACACATTAAAAAAAAGTAGAGCAAGTGTTTTCAAAATTCCATTTGACAAAGACAGAATTGAAAAACAGATCTCAGCTTGTAATGTCCAACTCTAGGTTGAATAAGTAAAGTGCTTAAGTAAGTTGGTAGCTGTCCCAGGATGGCTTTATCTTCATTAAGAACACGCAAAGTACCTCAGTTAAAAAAATTACAAAAAGTTCATTACAAACATTAATGTGGAATATAACCGAGTTGTCTGACACCTGTAACAAAGTTACTTACTCTTGGCAAACTTGGCAGGGCAGCCATCCAAGGCTTGTTCAAATAAATCTCTAGCTCTCTCCAGCTTCTTTCCCCCGTAACGGTCAATGAACTTGGTGAGGTAGGTGTTCCAGATGTCATACACATTTGGCCACCTGAAGAGAGCAATGCCACGCTCATATGCCTAGAAGGAGGTGAAAGGCATCAACATGTAGATAATATAAAATTGTTTAAATGGGCTAAAAAAGGCTAGACAATGAGAGTTAATGCTCATTTGTGAATTTGCGGCATGTCATTACTTTGAAGCTCTCCTCAAAGTAGTTGTGCTCTTCCAGGAACATGGCATAATTTATGATGATCTGTGGCGTGGCAATGCGGAGGTCAATAATTCGATCATACACAGCCTTCGTAGACTGAGGAGAAAAGGGAAAATGAAGGAAGCATTAAGACTCCATTCGGATACACATTACCATGTTACCTTGATGTCTTCCCTTCAGTGAGCCCCCAAAATGTCTGACATACAACAAGTAAACCCCCCTGGTTCTCAGCAAGGGAAAAAAGGCGAGGGTTCAACACAAGTCGGAACTGAACAGTCTTTGCAACTTTATATAGGAAGGAAGCCCTATAATTTACTCTCAGAAACAAAATGTAAGAAGTTTTTTTTCCCAGTAAGAGGTTTTACTCTCATGTTTGAATAGAATTGCAGCTCTAGTCTCTATAAATCAAATAGCTTTTTTGAGGATACTGGGTTATCATCAATATAAGGCTCAGACTACATACTTGTGAGTTTGTCTGCCCCATGATCTAGGACTGTTACATATCATTCCCTTATACTCTCGAATAAAGCAGAAATATGCCCCAATGAAGAGGACTATGACCGTCTATTATCAATAGAAATGAAACACGCAGACATGTAATGGACCTACCTGAAAAGTGCCAAGACTCTCCTCCAAGTCCGCCAGCATAGACCAGACCTTCAAGGACTTGTAGACCCTGTTCTGGACTGGCTCAGATGCGTCAAAGTACTCAGCTTTCTTGGATGGGATGGCTGTAGCTTTCTATATTCAAATAATTAACATGTCATATACTATATTTAACTTTAAAAGTGAGAATGACTGTAGATGTAATACACTGGTGTCTCACCCGCAGTATGCGCAGTGCCTGTTCATAGTTCTCGTGGCGCAGCTCCATCTCTCCATATTCACACCACACCCCGGCCAGGTCATCCACATGCTTGTAGTTTACCTTGGTGGCCTTCTCAAAGATGGTCCTGGCCTGAGTGACAGACAGAAAATGTAAGATAACTAAAATAACAAAACATGGGAGGAAAACACATTTGACGTGAAATGGATGTTTGTAGTATCCCTGTGGAAAGACCTCTGTGACTTACATCATCCAGCTGCTCATTTTCCTCATAGAACTTAGCGAAGGACACCCAGAGGGAGTGAGGTTTCCCTGTGGCCTTCATTGGATCTACAGTCTGCACTGCCTCAGTGTATGTGTTGATGATCTGTAGAGGACATGTTATGCATACATTCATTAGGAACATATTGCATGGGGGTAGTGTTACTTGTATGATTTTTTTGTAGTTGTGGGGGGTAAGGCTGTTCGATATGACGATATGTATCATGGGACAATAGAAAAACGTCTATCGGTTGATATTTTCTTCTATCGTTTCTATTGCCTTTGTCGCCACAAAGCCGCAGAACTGCTTTACGGACGTTTTTTATGTCATTCCAGACCCCACTTTACGTTCTCTACACGTGGGCTGGAATAAAAAACAAACAATATAGCGTGACACAGACTGTCACGCTGCTCCTTGTTTGTTTGTTATTGTTACTACGAGAATACAGTTATTTTTGACTCAGTGGTGGGTAAGTACTGTAAGGACACCATTAGATGCGCAACACAACATAAAGAACGGCTGGCTGGACCATGGTTTCACAAGAGACGGCTCACTTGACTGCAGTCATACCGGGCTGTGAATTATCCGCTATGTTTTTGCTGTCTTTAGTTGACTTCTTCCATAGATAAGTGAGTTTGCATGTTCTCCCCGTGTTCGCGTGGGTTTCCTCCGGGTGCTCCGGTTTCCTCCCAGTCAAAAAGACATGCAAATATATGTTTGTGTGTAGTGTGGTGCATGGTGTGATGTACTATGTATATGATGCATGCAATGTAAATCCCTTTGAGACATACTTGTATAAAAGGGCTATATAAATAAAGATTGATTCGTTTTGCTGTTTAATATAATAATATGTGGACAATTGTTGTGGGTGGGGATCCTTTTTTTTCTGCTTGGGGGGCCATCACAGCTAAATGACCGTAAAGGAAATACTGCAAGAAGGGACAGATTGAAAAGTCAGATTGAAACACTATTCTAATTCATGGTGATGTGTGAAAAACTTCTTGCAAAGCTCGAAAACTCACCTGCCGTGGATTGCCCTCATACAGCTTTACCCGCTTATGCCACTCGTGGACGTTATGAGGGTTCTGGCGCAGAAGTACACTGTTCAACAGGAGAGGCCGCCGAGCTATCAGTTGCTCAAAGCGGGCCAGCCTAAGCTCCAAATCTATGTCATCTTGGAGGAGAGGAACAAAAGGTAAGACATGCATGGCGAAGACAATAGAAACCAAAGGATTTTGCCCATTTAAAACAATCCCCACACACACCATCTTCACCCTGCCCCATCTCAGAGGTGGTCTCCATCTTGGCAGCGATCATGTTCTCCTCAAACTGGGCGTAGCTATCAAACACTTGTGTGAAATCCCTTACTGTCACCACAGTAAGGACAGCCTCCTCATACACATCACGGGCCTGAGGGAAGACAAGACACATTAATACGTTAGTCATTCAGATCAAACCAGCATATTTGGATGGTAGGGAATTTAAGCATACCTAAAGCAGTGTAGCATTTAATATATTCATCTTAAGTGCCGACTGTGCTTTATGGACTGAACAGGCATGGAAGGTATTCAGAGAAAGCCCACCTTCTCAAAGTGGCCGCTCCGGATATAATAATCAGCTAAGGAGCACCAAAGTTTGCCAAGTTGGTCTGTGAAGCGTGTGAGGCCTCCTCGGATGATGGCCCCTACATTCAGGGAGTTCACCTTATCAGGGTTCTGGGAGATCAGGTTGCATAGCTCATGCCACAACTGTCACAAGAAATAAACAAAACGGATTTATCTTTCCTGTTCAGCTTCAGAAAAATACCCAGATGAATATGAAAGGTTGCTTGGGGGATGAGAGGACAATCTTACCTGGTAGTTAGACTTGCCCTCTTTGGACACAAAGCTTTCATCATTGACAACAGCTGCTAGTCGCACAGCTGCTTCATCCAAGCGACCAACAGACCGTAGGTAGTCTATGTAGTCCTCTGCATTCTCTGGAGAAAGCTGCAGAGCACGGGTAGCACATCTCAACGTAATGCATGTTTGAGGACTTTTCCACACCCCCAAAAAGAAATCTGTTTGACAACATTTTTACAAAATAAATTCAAGTTTTCTGAATAGGAATACATACTAATGGGTTTCACTTTCTATACCCGACTAGAGCTCTATATACTAGGGTGTATTCAGCATATAATCAGACCATCATATCAATTTCCATGAATGCCACTGAACGGTGTGTGTATATACTTACTAACATCAGAAACCTACCAATGGGGTAATCTACATGACAGACACTTGTGAGACTGAGCTTTGAAATGGTCTCTCACCTTAAGGTACCTGCGGTACACCCGGATGGCCGTCTCAGGCAGGGGCAAGTTACGGACAAAGCGGAGGTACAGGGGCCAGATGCGTGGATGCTGAGTGACAGGAAGAGCTCTGAGTGCACGGTCAAACATTCGCCGACTCCTTGTGATCTTACACTGAGACACAAGGAACTGGCAGTAATCAACCCATATTCTGGGCATCTAGTGTTGGGAAAGATAGAGCGTTAGTTTCAAGTACCATTTGCACAGCCCACACTGTATTTTGTATCTTAATTGCCAAGTGGTTCAATAATTGATTAAAAAGCATCACCTTATGCATGAACACCAGTGCCCTTTCATGGCAGTTATTGATCTCCTCATAGACTGGCTCTGTGATACACTTCCCTTTGACTTGTTTCCGTCTTTCTCTCAAGTAGTTGTACCATAGTTTGTAACTGTAAAAATATCAACAAAGCGGTAGCTTAAACCTCGAGCATCTGGACATTTACTAAACCAACATCTAAACAAAAGCCAAGCCACTCATCCACATCTTAAAACACTGTAAAATAACACTTGTCAGATAGCAGTTTAAACAACAATTGACGGTGACTGCTAACTTTCCCACCTTATCCAACAGACTCTCTTGCGAGTATTTATGTACTAGCAAGAATCTGTAGCTAGCCACTAGTAATCTTCTCAGTGACATGCCTGCTTTATACCTGCCAGGTAGCTCTTTCAGGGCCCGCTCGAATATCATATTGAGGGTAGTTGTAGGCCCATTGTGTTTGAACTCGATGTAACGCATCCAGCACTTGACTGAGTATGGGTTCCTGATGATCTCCTCTTCATACGGTAGATCATCTTCCTCCTGTTGAGTGACAAGTGAAAGGACATAGTAACTAGGCGAAACACAGCGGTGGTAACAAACGTTCAGAATGAGCTAACGTTAGGTTAGCTTTGCGCTAGTTAAATGAGCAGACATTTTTAAACTTGCTAGCCAATTCGGGGGTGTTGAAAGAACGTAACGTTAAGTTAAATGAATAAGTTACGTGAATCGGAGTTCAGAACTACTCTATTTCTACCACTATTTAGTTTAGTTTATGTATTGACTATACATGTCTCGCCAGTAGATACTGCTGGGCTGTAGCTTACGGACCACATCTGACTTGAACGCTACACAACATAGCTAACGTTAATTTACGTGTTCAAATGACCAACGCCATTAGCTTACTATAAATACAAAACCAACTTACAAACACGACATCCGGTTTTCCATTTGGTAAAGCCATTGCCTTCTTGAGGAAATGAGCGTTCGAAATCAAAACAAATAGCTAATGTTAGCTGCAGGCTTCAAGGCTAAGTTACCTTCTACCAACGTTTGTACGCCACAATGCTATTTCCGGTGTCTAGAGAACGCACAAGCTAGACGTCGACACATTAAGCCTTGTGAACATGTGTAGTTCGGAAGTGACGCCTGCGTAGTGGCATCAAATTAAAAGTAGAAAATAATTACTAAAAAAAAAAAAGGAAATATTATTAATAGTTAAAAAATGACAACTAAGGGAAAGAGTAGAAAAAATATACATAGCAGTCAAACATTAGCAGCAATTCCAGAGCCTTAAAAGATGGGGAATATAGACAGTAAGAATAGGAGTATTAATATTTTGAATATAAAGTGTCATGGGCTTTGGAGAAATCTATAAACACAATATACAGCTGAACCATTTTTCGGACACAATATCCCATTAAAATCCTTATTGCCACAACGTGTTCAGTGCAGCCCCTTTTGGGTTGGGCTCGTACCAGGCCACCAGTCTATCGTGGTGCATTCGACCAATCAGGTGCAGCCAGGAAGTGTTTGCGCGGTAGTATGGTCTGTAGAGGAGAGCACATGTCAATCATGTATCGGGACACTGCCAACGTTGCAAATATTCTCGTATGTATTATTATTACAATTGTTTAAATGCGAGGATGTCTGTGGAATTGATGTGGACGCAATCACCAATGGTTTCTCACAAAATCAGCCCTTTAGGAACAACGGTCGAACTCCAATCTGGCCTATCTGCGACTGCTCTCCCGCGTAAATCCTAAGAACGAATCTTCTCATTAACTTGTTTCAGCTGCGTTCAAGTTTGCAAAGTATGTATGTAAACCCCCTGAGGAGAATATTATCTATTCCTCCCATTCCTGGAACATTCACATATTCATAGCCTTTATACCTTAAAGAGGAAATGCTATGTCACTGGATTTAATTATTTGAAAGTCAGGTGGTGAATTTCAAATTGAAAAATAATAATATTCTCATTACAATAAATAGTTGTGTAAAAACGGCCAATATAAGTGTGACAGTTAAAGTGTAAATGAGTTCTCATTTCTATGTTAAGGTCAAACTGGATCTGTTGGATGAGGTTTCTGTGTGGAGTGACGGCGCCCTCTTGTGGGTTGTACTGGCTACAGCATGATGCAGGTTGACCGCCTTGCTGTAGTTGTACATCGCTGCTCTGCATTTTGTTTGTGACAGTAAATCATGTAAAATAAAGTAAATCCATTTCAATGGCAACGTATGTACTAGGCATGTATGTATTTCCTGATTTTCTATTCCAGTTTGACAGAAAAGAGAAAGTTGCAAAGCTTTAATGTAAAGAATCACAAATGATTGTGTTTTTAACACATTTTGTACCACAAGACAATATGCAAAGATTGCATAATTGGTCTTTGAGTTGAATATTTCCTCTGATTTTACCAGGGAGCAACGATGGCGATGCCTGTAGAGCTGCTCTTGGGAACTTTGGAGGATTTGGGAGATGAACAGCTAAAAAGCTTCCAATTGGTTCCTGCAGCAAGTTTACTGCTTAGAAGGCTTCCCAGCTCCCCAGCACTCCAACGCACCGACTGGAGATGGCAGACAGGCTGGACACAGTGGATCAGATGGTGCAGACCTACAACAAAAACACTGGAGGTGACCAAGAAGGTTTTGAGGACGATCAACAGGAAAGATCTAGTGCAGTTTGTCAGACACCAGCACAGGACCCAAAGGTAAGTCGTGGGAAGGTTCATGTATTTATATAGCCCTCAAAGGAGCATGTCTCAAAGGACTTTACAGAAAATGAGCCAAACTAGATCTACCTGAACAACAATCAATGGAATTACTGAATAGTATGAGACAAACGTAGGGAAACAAAAAAACGCACAAGACACAGGTAACAGTATGAACAAATTAATCACGTAGAACTGGCACATTATGGAGTCACATGTGTCTCATAATTGTATTTGTGTGAGCTGTATCATTTTTATTCGTGCTCCGTTATTGTGCACCCAGACAGATGTATTAAGAGAGACAGGCTGCCTTTAAATGGCTGTTTTACGTTACACACATTTCAGGAAAACAGCAAAACAGACGTGTTTCACAAGACTCATACAGCTTTGCGATTTTAAGATACTTTATTGATCTCCTAAGGGATACATTCTCACTTTGTCCTCTAGTTGGCGTGCAGGGTCAGCCAGCTAGTGCTGCGCCCCTGGAGCAGGTAGGGGTTAAGTATCTTGCTCAAGGACACTTCAGTAGGTCCGGCCACAGGGGGGATTGAACCCAGACCCTCCAGTTGGGGGATGAACTTCATAACCGCTGGCCAACTGGCCACCAAATATTACACAAATTCAGACAATTTTCACCAGGCAGATTCATGTCTTAGCCACCACAACACTTCTCAGAATAGGATGGATTGGTTGAAAACAAGATGGTGACCTGACAAAGAGCCCTGGGCCCGTATTCACAAAACATCTTAAGGCTAAAAGTAGCTCCCAACTTGCTGATTTAGGAGAAACTCTTCAAAATGACCATTCTCTAGTGGTGGAGATCCAACAGTACCTGTACCAAGTCTCTGATGTTCATCAGAAAAAGATCTGGATGTGTTTGACCGTAAGAAGTGTGTGTCTTCTGAAAATGAAAATGAAGTGTTGAGAGCCATGGATGATTGCGCATTTCTCCAAAGTTGCCTAATATTAGTTACGATTATGGGTCATACTCATACATAGTATTTGGAATTGATTAGTATTATCATTTATCAATAATTTAAGTAATACATACACATAACCAAGCTACAGCAGCCTAAATAATTTTCAACGCTATTTATTATACAATCCTTATTCACACGGATGAAAATGACTCAAATTCAGCCACTATATGACTCTTAAGTATGAGTAAACAACATAATAGCCCAAAACACAGCTGCAATGAATGGACGTGCCCCAGATCTGGCACGGTGACGTCATATAAATACGTACCCCTTTTAGTAGAAACCACAAGGAATACCGGTAAGCCTGGAACCTCCATACATACATTCAAGCTTTATTTATACTCTAAATTACACGGAGTAATTACACTCATTTGCAGCGTCGTGAAGTAATTACATGTCATTAATCAACATCAAGAATCAACATTACATAAACAAGACTGGAACAGTTTTAGAACAAAAACAGAATCAATTAACAATTGCTAAAGGCTAAAGGAGCTAAAGGCAGATTATACAGAATACAATGGTGAGTATTATAACTATCACCGGTGATAAATCTGATGGCTGAATGATATGCAGAGTCGAATGGCTTAAGAGTGGAAGCCGTTGCAGATGTTAATATTTGGACAATTGAACAGATACGTAAGATCACACATGGGAATGTAAACCGAACGTTATCTAGACTGCCTAGGATGCCATAATAGCTACTGTTGTTCACTGCACACACACCTAAAATACATGAATGGTTCCAAACTTTATTGCACAGTCCCAATATAATGTTCCAAATAAGAGACAAGCGGTGAAGCGGCGGAAGCTCAACACTTCGTCACAAAGACATTAACTCAGTTGTTCCAATTGAGCATTCAAGTCAACTGATTGTGCTGATGTGACCGCTACAGAGTCAGGTAATGCTTATTCAGAATGGCGTGGCCGTCCTGGTCAGAGTCCATTCTGGTTTTGGTTCCCTAGGCTTGAGGCATCGGTTGAGTTCTGTTATTAACGGGTGCGGCTTGTAATCTTTGTTTCCTTCCCGTGGCTGTCTGGTACGGTGGCCAACGGGTGCAAACACACTACAAGGGACCAAAGCGATTGCATTAAAGGGTAACTAAACCCCATACATTAATCTGTATGTAGTTCAAAAGCAGGGTACTGAACTGTGTCATCTCCTATTGGATGCTGTGGTGCCAGGTGATGTCACCACCTGTCGTACTTTATGGAAAGTGACATCACCTGGTACCACAGAAGCCAAAAGTTGGGAGTACCCTGCTTTTCACCTGTAGAGGTCAGGCTACACACAGATTTAGGTATGGGGTTTAGTTACCCTTTAAGAGAAACAACTTCAGAATCAATGCCAATTCAAAAACGATTCAAATTCAAAAACACATACGAAATTCCAAATCAAATACAACAGAGATGTGCTGCAAAAGAAGAAATGCGCGTAAGTAAGTAAATGAACAGGGAACGCGCTCTAAATTAAAACACACATGAAACCACAAAAACATATGCAACGGAAAAGTGCTGCATATCCCATTAATATGGTTTGGAATGGAAGCGCTAAGTGGAATATGTAGATTTTCAGAGAGAGAGAGAGAGACTTGCATATCATCATACCGTTGGCGGAGGCAGCCATGCAAGGCGCCATCCTGCGCAACGTGAGCAATTTTGGGGTTAGGTGTCTTGCTCAAGGACACTTTTTTTCCCCCAGGGGGAGCTGGACTCGAAACTTCAACCTTGCGGTTGCTGGGTGGGAACTCTTCCTCCTGAGCTACTGCCGCGCCCACAGTACATTGCGTCCCATTAAGGATACTGGGCATGTTTCAGAAAACAGGATGCTACTGTCAACGGTTACCTACCGTTATGGATACCGGTTTGGATAGAGGTTCCGACATTGGGATTCCTGCTGCTCCTACAGGTCTAACTGTAGTTGAGCCTTTAGGTGCATGATGTGGAGCAGTGCTGGTCAGTGTAGCCCCTGTATCAACCAAAACCTTTACATTGAAATGTCCAATTCATGTTTCTATCATTGGCTCATCTTCAGCGTTATCTGGTAAGTTTATCAGTGGTGCCTGTAGTGCTGGACATAATTAATTTGACGGTGTCTCTGCCTGGCCTCATTATGACTGCTGATGTCCCCCTGTAGGGTCCAGATGCATTAAACCCCACAAGGCAGTTGGGCCAAATTGGTGTTGCTGTGGAGGAGGGTAGGGCACACTAGGATCATGTGGCCCTGGTGCATAGTAGCTGTTATGCATAACCTCCCCCATGTCACTATTTTTGGTTTATAGCATTTGTTTGCCCAATGTCCCAGTTTCCCGCAGTAGCCACACGTCATTTATTTTATCTCTGCCTGTTCCAAATCTTTTATCACTTGTACATTTATTACCAACAGCCCAAGTTATAGTTTTAGAAGTATTTTCTGTTGACTTGTAACCTGTAGTATATACCCCTTAAGGCATCATCTTTAATTATACATTTAGTTTTTTATTTTATTTTAAATATTGGCTGTTACTATTTGCCACAAGTTGGCACTGCTTCACCGGGGGCTACTTACAGTTCAGTCGAGTGGGTTGTATCAGGACAATGTTGTGAGTTCCGTGTCCTTGACTGTCTGCTGGAGCCACATCACAAAGATTAGCTCAGACCTTGGGCTCAAGATTCTCCAGTGGGTTATTCTAATTTTAGCTCTCTGCTATTCCACTTGCAAGTTGCCTGTATTGGACCGTATCCAACACAGATCATTCTTCAAAACCCATTCTACTTTCAAACAGTTCTGATAAGTTTCTGTATCTTTTCTGGTAGGTTTCTCTATCAGATCAACTGTTATCTCAAATTCTAATAAGTGGTATCTTAAAAACCACTTGTTCTATGTAATTTTTAGGAAGAAAGTGAGTGTATTTAACACTTACCCTTCTTTCCTTCTGACCTTCCTGTTGAATCCCGTTTGTGACGCCAATGTGTCTGGTTTAAAGGAAATCCCCCTCTGCTCAATGAGTCAGACAAGTCTCAGTTCTTTCCAAGGTTGCAGCTTTATTCACATGATCATGGGGACATCACAGTTCATCATTCAAACAGTTCCGGACATTATGGGAACTCTGGATATTATTATAAAACATTGTAATATACTGTATATGCATATTAGATTAAAAAAATTCCCCAACAGTCAATGTTAATAATTTTTGGTTGCTATTATTGTTTTTTGGTTTGTGATCCTACATTTCTTTGTGTTTTAATACTTGGACAAAATGAATTCCATTGGCTGGCTATTGTCTGACGGACTATGGGGCACCTGATTAACTATGCATACTGTCGACCAATCAGAGCATTAATTTAAACCTGTGTGACATCATTTACACCAGGAAGTAGATTGTAATTCTAAATCTGTTTGTTTCTGTTGACAACCAGAGGGCGTTAGTCAAATTTCCACAATGCTGACAGTTTTGGGTAACTGTACATCAACAGGTCCTTTGTTAAATGATACCATGAAATAGAGAATCGGAATTCTCATTGCACTGTTAAATATTTTCTAAAATCTAACTTCTATAATGTCCAATAATGTCTCTGTCCAATGAGAAATTATTGTTACAAGCAGCAGACTTCTTTAAGTATCTGCCCCATAGGTTAAAAAAACATTTGCATTTACTCTACATTTGATTTATGCTGAATTGCATATGACAATACCATTTAAAATTAAAACTCATCTCCACTTTTGAACCTGCTGTCAATTTAATCTGTGGGAAAATACATGCTTTCATCAAATATCCTAAATTGCCCATACACCAAGCCATTGTAAAAAAACAAACATGTTTTTGTCTTACAACTAACACATTCTGCATCACCTTATCAAAGAAAAACTAAAAACAACAGTGTTGTTGTTGATGATGACAATCTTGAACTATGTATTAACCTGTCTGAGTCAGTTACAATGAAGCCATTAGCAATGAGTTCGAGAGCACTCAAATTACATGTTTTGATCCTGATAATTTGTGCAACTTTACTTTAGAGAGAAAGACTCATGCAAGCATCATCATCATCATCATCATTATTAGGGGGCCAAGCACAGACATTTTTGTAGTTATTATTCTGCCATGGGAGTCTATGGCAACCCCTATAACCAATTGCTCGCTTTTTACCAAAATTGCCACAATGGTAGAGCATGGCATGAAACACTCATACACAACAAATGGCTGTGTATGATTTGGCCTTTTTAATGAATCTTAATGAATCATGGTATGTGTAGTCAAGTTTGCGTAATGTAGAGGATGCATTACCTGACCTATCAAGATCCACAAGTAGAGCCTACTCAGGTATTAAAAAAGAAAAAGATAATTATTCTACATCTTCCGTTTTCTTCAGTCTTGTCTGCCCGTCCATATCTGTCTGAAGAGCTGATCTTTCCCAGCAGTTTCCGATTGCTCATCAAATGAGCATGAAAGTCTTTGTAAGAGTGCTATACAAAAAATATCTAATAAAGAGAAAAGGAGCCAACTAGATCTAGCTGAGCAACAATCAATGGAATGACAGAATAGTTTAATACAAACTGGTAACTGTGTGTAACGCCAGTGTGGCGCCTTATACAACATTTTAAATAGTTGATGTGTAACGTTACACTTATGGAATGAAAAACTATATTAAAAATGATAATTCTCGGGGGAAATGGTTGGTGAAACAAGCAACGCAAAAACCCGGACATTTGAAGGAATTCACTAAAAACATACAGACGGACAGATGTTTTAGGACCCAGAAAGAGGACATGTCCGGGTAAAAGAGGACATGTCCGGGTAAAAGAGGACATGTCCGGGTAAAAGAGGACGTTTGGTCTCACTAGTATTAATAGTCCATATACCGTCTTGTTCTCTTTTGTTATTTTCTTATTGTTGGTTATAATTGTATAGTCCAACTTTGTTCTCTGTTGTTATTTTCCCCCCTTGCTTAGTGTGACATTATAAGAGCCAGTGGAGAAACATTCCACTGCTCATCTTACTGGTATGACGCTGCATGTGACAAATAAAACCTTCTGTTTTTCACACGTTACTATGTTTTCATGTCCTCATAAGGAGCTGGTGAGGCGTTTCTGTATGTAATTTAAAGTCCACGAGAACGTGTTTTCAAGTTAAGAATCAGTGCAGCTGAGAACAGTTTGGAGGGTTAAGAACACATTTCCACATCTTCATGAATCCGGCGGAGCTGTTTCTTTGTTCTTAGGAAGATATTTAAGACACTTAGGAAAATGTTCCAGAATGAGGTCCATTGTTTTTATTATAATGATCAACTGGCTTTGGTAATTTCACAAATTTAGGATTGCTACAGAATTAGCCATTATTAAGTCATAAATTATAAACAAAGTCGTAGCTACTTTGCTGGCCAGATTGTATGCACTAGCTAGCATCAGGACATAGTTGTTCAGTGTTGGTCAACCACCAGCTAGCTAAGCATTCTTTATGAATCCATTAACAATCCAAATTAATCTACTTAAAGTCAGTGAGAAAGTGCATTGGTCAGGGACTTTGTTTTATCATTCTTGATGATATAAGTGACACACAGTTCCCCTTACGTATATACCACAAATTACATAAATGTATGAATATGCAACCTTATACATAACATATTGTAAAAAGTATCTTAAGAGTTAAATAGCAATCATGTACATGCCACAGCTCTAATGAAGTTCTGGTTAGGGCCTTATATGTTAGAAATCAGGTTTCAAACAAAGTGTTATCATGTGTCCAAAGGATAAACCACAACTAATGAAATAAGAACCACACCAGCATGTACACTACCAAACAGTATAAAGGTCAGTGAATGTGATTTATACTTAATGACATGTGATCCTACATTTGTAAAATGTATTTCCACTTTTGAGCAAATTGGGCAAACTGCTGCAATCATTAATGAGACACTTGGCTATAGAGCACATTGTACATACTGTCCACCCTTAGATTAATAAAAATGTAGTTATTGAGGTAATGACTTGTATCTAGGTAGGTCATCAATATCAGCAGCAGAGAAGCTATTGAGAGAGTGATGACAAACACTCAAGATATTTGTTTACTTGGTCACACATTGTTAAGTCCCTTGTCACTCCATGTTCAGTATCTCCAAAGTCACCTTGGGGAAAAAAACTTAAACAGGAATTTAGAAAACAGTGGGTGATTCTTATTTTGGGAACATATTCTGAAAATATTTTTTGTTCATGAAAACATCTCTGTGTGTGAGCCAATGCCAGCAATGTCTTTAAGAACATGCAACAATGGTGATAAGCCTTCAAGGTTTTTCCAGGACACTAGCACCATTCTTCCATAACAGATGTCAGCTCCTTAGTATCAAATGGATTAAGTTCTTTTTGACTTGTGGGGAACTTATTTCGGGTCTTATCCCAAGTGGGTTGGTGACTATTTTGAAGACCATTTAGGGAGATATATAATACTGCTTAAATTTGTATGGATAGAACCTCATCTTGAATTTTATTACAGGAATATGAGATGTGCCAGTGTCCTGTAACTGTACACCAGAAACATTTGGGTGCATTTCCAAAACTAAGCTCCATCTTTGTATCTAACATTGTTCAAGTTCATTTACTGGAACAAATAGAGTACAAACCAGGCTATGCCCTTCATGGCATCTATTTTAGGGCATTCTTGGCACACAGTTTTTCCAAATTTTCAAACTCAATTTAGAGAAGCAAGCTTGTGACTGGCTGAGATAATCTAGGGTAGTAAGTGAATAAGCATCTCTCCTCACTAAATAATTTGACATTTTTGTTTGCTTGAGCAAGGACAATAAAATTGTGTGTTTTGAAACGGCAGCTTCCAGGTGTGAGTGTGTGTATGTTTGTAAGTCTCCCTCCCTGCAACTGCTCCTTTGTTGCTGTAAAGGGAATGTGTTCATAGTCAACTTGCCTGGTTAAATTGTAGCTTGACAGTACTTCAACATTTATATTTTTAAAGTAAATACTATATATCAACAATGTATTTCATTCCACTGCAAATATTTAATTTGCCGTGTTTAAATTTAGAAATGAATAGGCCTATTTTTAAATGTTAACACCTACAGTGTATTGATCACATTGATATTGCAATATAATCAAGTCTATTGCTATCATGTTGTAATGCAATCAAGTATTTTATTATATCTTTTCTACCTGTATTTTGACACATTAGAATATTTTAACATAATTTTTTACAATATCCATTCAAATATATTTTTATTATGAATAAATCTACTTACAAGCTCTATAAATGTCACCAGCATAAAAGAAGAAACAAGATGACAAGAGTGCTTGACCAAATAGAGCGAGGGACATCTGCTGACCAGGCACTCCTACCCTCTATAAAAGCAGCAGCTCTGGACTTGATGGACTGACAGGCTCCCAACACAGGTGAGTGTATTAACTGTGACCATAGAACTCAGACTGTATTTCCATTGTTGGTAGTTAATATGTTTATGATTACTCATACATGTTTTCCATACTTACCTTTTCATCACTACCTTGATTTCAGGTGGCATGTATAATGATGTGTGACATGTCAAAGTAGTGTTGAGTTGACAATAACATTATTCTAAAACGTTTTTTTTTTTTTTTTTTTTTTTTTTTTTTT
>OMOT01035204.1:0-11389 GCA_900312575.1 Acanthochaenus luetkenii
ACTGTCGAGTAGTGTTTCGAGCGTTTCATGAAGCTTCGGCAAAATTGTTTCAATTGTCTCTGTGTTTCTGAAAGCCTTGTTCTGGCATCCCTAGAGATTTGCATTCATTCCTCTTCTACACTTGACTCGCCTGGAGCCTGCGTAGAAGGACACCAGCAACAAGCACCTGTTGGCTCACGTACGCCCCCTTCAATTAATCAAAAATATTACTTGATTCACCTTGTGCCTTTTCACTGCGGTTTTATGTCCCATCAGCAGACCTAATTATGTCACTTACGAACATTAATCTTTAATGGTTAAAGACAAGGGTCAGACTGTGGAAAATCCGGGTATATAAGCGTATCTGCAAACATTATATTGGCGAAATGCAGAGATACGGCAACAGGCACGGGCCAATTGCATGTGTCAACCCAGTTTGATATGGATTGCGCATTCAGAGGTGAAGCTCGGCTCGTTGCTGCCTCACCTCGCGTTTCACCCCTGTAACAGGAAATACGCAAATTCAGCGATTTTGACTATAAAAAGATTCTAAATTAGTCATACATAAAATTATGTACAAAAAAAATTATTTGTCATTTTATGTTATCATTAGTATTATTTTTACTTGTCATGATGACAGGTGAGGCTCTGCCTCACCTGCCTCCCCTGACCGCACGTCCCTGAGTTGCAGTATGCCATTTTAAGCTGCTACACCAGGTCTGTTCTGCTGCGGTCTACTGGTTGTGTTGCGCCTATCTACATTTTACCTATGGGTAAGTGAACACTTATCTAGTTTTGCTTATTTCCATAAATGACTCAAGTTGTACCGTGAGGAAATTTAATGTACCATATAAGTGTCACTTTTTTGGAGAGTATAGCCTACTGTTGCCAAATAGAAGGCTTCTTAGCACCTATCCATAGATAACCTCATCAACATTTATTTCAGTGACCATTTGTTTACCTATCCTCTATTGTTTATTGACATGGTTATACATGGCTATACTAAGCAAAATATTGGCATTTACATGGCTCAAATACGCAACAGACCATTGCGTAGTCTGACAAAAATTGAAGCCATGCATGTCTTAAAAGATGCGGCTCCGATCCGGCTCCATTTCAGATCTGGCAACATGTTGCGTGTGTGGCCAGTGGAGCAGCTGCATTGAAGTAAATGGCTGCGTATCTGATTCGACCCTTCCAACACAAATGGATGGAATATAAACGCGTCTGGTGTAGGTGAGCTATAAGTGAAGTATGTTTGTTTGGAATAAATAGAAGAACTGGGTAGTTAGTATGAGCAGTGATAGCCACCATGGCTGAACAGACAATGAAAAGAGCGCCACCTACAGAAACTCTTCCACAGAAAACCCAAAGACATCACAGTACTGGACATACTGTTTGATTGACAAGTGATCTCTGGGAAGTGCAGTGCAAAAACACTACAGCAATGAGTGCCACCAAAGATGGAGACAAAATACAAAACAAGAAATTGTGACTGACTACTTTAAACTATCATTGTCCTCTATACCTATTACCCAAGTATAATATTAACTGAGAAAGATAATTATTATTTAATTCTTCATCAGTCCTTGGCAGGAATGTGATGGATAGTAAACCCACTTCAACTCAGTTTGCCCACATTATTATTTGTCAAATAGAGATAACTCCTCATTTTGGCTGACATAAATCTTAATGACTTAAATTCATGACATACATAGTAACCCATGTATGTTACAGTATATGATGATTTTTCTTTTATGGGGAAAAAGCATAAACGAATGAAAGTATAATAGATTTTTGTTTATATTGACGGTTGTGATGCCTTATCACCAACTGGAGGCCACACGCTTACCCACCTTTTGATTTAGTACTTTAGTAATCACTGGTCCTCAGCACAATTAATAAAAGTTAATGAAGACCAGTTGGTTTAGTTACTAACACAGCAGCCTGGTTCATGTCTTGTCTTTCAGGGAACCAACATATCAATCGATAACCACTCTTATCTCCCCTTTAAAAAGCTCTGTTTACATTCAGTGCTTGTCAGCCACTGGAGAAAGAAGGTAGTTCGACTCCCGTTCCCTATAACGCTAATTATTTAGACATGATAAAGGAAAAGAAAGCACACTATCTACATTAGGGTGAAGAGCTGCGAATGTACATATACGAGGCAACGAAATGTCAGAAGGATTAATTTCGCTCCCACTTCGAAGTTTTAAATGTATTTTCTATCTGCTCCCCCACTCTCTCAAGGGCAGACCTATGTGTTATTTATGCCTGGAAGAAGGCAGTGGATCCTGTATATGCATACGAGATCACGGTGCTGGGTGCCGTTCGCACATATTATCTGGCAAAGCAATTACAGGCCAGCGACTGGCCTGGGATACATAAGCTAAAAGGACCGGCTGCTTGTCCAACAGGCGTGTCTGCCAGGCATATCTAATGAAGTTCACTCTCTACCTCGATGCCATAACTCAATGGTGACAAAGCAGGGCAGGAGAAATGAGAACAGGGACCACACTTGTTGTTGGAAGCTCTATTTTGTATGAGTAGTTGGGTATAAAGGCAGAGAGAAGGGAAGAACAAAACCAGTTTATTTAGATAATGAATTAGACCTCATAATAACTTCATTAAATAGAAATGATCCCAATTAGAGGATGTATAGAGGGCTTTTAAGTGATGTAACACACCCTCTGATGCCATATTGGAGGTCCACAGCTCTTGGGTACAATGTGATCCCATAATATTTTGTGAGATTAGCACAGACTGAAATGCAGACTACATCTTGTGAACACAAATTATGTCAAGATTACACTCCTCCACCATTAATGGATTACGTGACAATAGCATGAATTAGATTATGTGATAATAGCACAAATTAGACATGCCATTTTCGGTTCAGTTTAGGCAACTAAAAACAACTTTGGTTAAGGGCATTGTTATGGTTAAGGTTAAGGAAACTACAACAAGTTGGTTAATGTACTGATATAGCCTACAGATGGCACACTTACATTGTATTGAACTACCGGTACATTGCATATTAGGAAGTGATGCAATAAATATGCGCTCTTGCGAATGGCGGCAGTGTGTCTGGTCAAGTCATTACATGGTACATTACATTACAGCATTTAGTAGACGCTTTTATCAAAAGCGACCTACATGTCATACCGTTGGCGGAGGCAGCCATGCAAGGCACCAACCTGCTCAACGGGAGCAATTCGGGGTTAGGTGTCTTGCTCAAGGACAGTACGACGGATTTTTCCCGAGAGGAGCTGGACTCGAATTGCCGACCTTGCAGTTGCGGGCGGGAATTTGAACCCAAGACCTTCTCGCTCTGAGGCGACAGTGCTAACCACTGCGCCACCGTGCCGTACCAAGAGTAAATCTGAGAAACGCGTGAGAAGATAAATAATATTTGTCCGCCTGATGAGAAGTTAACGGGCAATGTCCACGAGAACTGGAAGAGCTTCAGGCAGAGTCTTGAGTTTTATCTTTTGACAATAGGACTGGATGGAGGTGACGACAATCAGAAGACAGCTCTGTTGCTAACTGTAACTGGCCACACTGCGCTTGATGTGTACAACACATTCGTCTTTTCTGATGAGGAAAAGGACAAGTTTCCAGCAGTACTAAGCAAGTTTGTAACTTACCTGGGTGACAGATTATCAGCAGCTGGGATACAGCCTGACCCGGAGAAGATAAGGGCAGTAACAGACATGCCATCACCCAAAGACAAAACGGAGCTGCAGCGTGCACTGGGATTAGACAATTACGTGGGAAAATTCATTCCCAATTTAACATGAGACCATTGCGCAGCTTGCTGGAAAGTGAAACTAAATGGCAGTGGGAGAGTGTCAGTGTGGGAAATGCTGAAGAACAGTTTGGTTCAATGTCCAGTATTCCAGCGAAGTGTCCACAGACACTTCAAAAGACGGCCTAGGAGCAGTCTTCAACTGCATGACTACATGGTTCCTGGTGGCTTACGTTTCCCGGACTATGACTGCGTTGGAGCGTAACTACGCACAGATCAAGAAGGAGCAATCTTTGGATGTGAAAAATTCCATGAATACATCTATGGAAGAGAGGTGGTGTTAGAGACTGATCACAAACCACTGATTGCGATCTCAACAAAAGCGCTTGGAGATGACTACCAGTCAAACTACCTGCAGTATGCTTTGCTGTCTGACACAACAGCAAAACAAGTGATAAAACACACCAAAGCCATCTTCGTGAGACACTGGATCCCTGTGACTGTGGTGAGTGATCAGCAGCCAGGAATAATGAGACTTTGTTGAGACATATGGCTTTGAGCATGTAACATCAAGCCCGCTGTATACTCAGTCAAACGGCTTGGCTGAAAAAGGAGTGCAGGTCGTGAAGCGACTGATGAAGAAAGCAGCAGAGACAGGAGGAGATCCTTATTTGGCCCTGCTAAATTACAGTGCATCACCTCTTGAATGTGGAAAGTCTCCAGCTGAACTCATGAACAGAAAGTTGAGAACCCTGCTTCCCTCATCAGAACACCTGCTTCAGAGGTGGAATGAACACTGTAAAGTCAAACCTACAACAGGACCAGCAAACCATTATGTCCACTGGGGCAAGATGACGTGGTACGTATCAGATGTGATGGACAATGCGGACCTGTTGCCAAGGCAATCAAGGGGACAACACCATGATCCTACGAAGTGCTCACGGAGTACGGCAACACACTGCGAAGGAATCGTTGTCACCTACTGAAGGTGCCACCCACTGGTCGTGCGGAAATGGAGAACAGCATCTCTGATGGACTGAGAGTGCAAACAAGTGCACAGCACGACCCACCCAGCTCCACAGCTGTCACTGGAAGTGGCACTAGGGGTGTTAACGATTAGTCGTTGATCGATTAACAACCGTTAATAATTTGATGAACATTTCAAATGTAACGATCAAATTGAACTATTTCAGATCTCATCTTAATTGTGTCAATGGGAGCTGTTAAGTTAAACACAAGAGGGAGCACACTACACATAAGAAGATGAAGCGAACCATGTGACCGACAACAGTGGGGTCGGGGGTCTCAGGCAGAGCTGCAGTCCAGGAAGCAAGGCCACAGCCTGTGAGATGCGATGCTAATGCTAATGATGCTACTACTGGGCGACAACTAACTTACTTCATCCGCACCAACGACATGGAAACAGAAGTGAACAACTTTCTGAAGGACATTCTACCACCGCTAAATGTCAGTCCCGCAGATTGGAGGAAAGTCCATGGAGGAAGATTCCCGAGGCTGGTAAAGTTAGCGTGAAGATACTTCTGCTGCCTGAGACATCGGGACATCGGAACGTGTATTGTCAGCAGCTGGACTCACTGTAAACTGACACGACTCACCCATATCATGTAAATATGCTTGTATTCTTAAATAAAAATCAACAGGCTTGGATAGTTAATTTAATAATGTTTTTGTTTTTTTTGTACATGTTTTCACCAAACAAAAAAGTTGTTAATTGAATGTGAAAAATATTTAGTTTACTGTTACAATAAGAGGCAGTGATATTTTGTTATTTTATGGCAGTAAGAGACGGTGATATTGTTTTTATCAACCACACTGCTAAGGGTAAGGAACATGTTTAGTTTTTTTCCAATGTTGCACTGTTGACTAGGGTCATGTCTAGTGCACATGACCAGGGGGGAGATGTACTGATATAGCCAACAGATATTAGGAGATCAGGCTGCATGGGCTGGTTGTGTTTCTAAAGGCACATGTTGACCGTCTCAATAGAATTCAAGAGACATTTCTGTGCTACCACTGATATATCTGATACATTTTGTGTTTAATGGCAGCTTGTTAACTAGCTAACCATAGTAGCATATCTATCAGCTAACTATCACTGTCTTGTTGTAAACACGTCTGATTTGGAAAATAGCTAGTAGTCGCATGTTAACATTAACATCAGTTGCTTTGCTAAATTAGCCTGCTGGTTCGTTAGCTAGCTAACAAAGTCAAAAAACACATGAACTGAGCTGGCTCTTTTAAAAATGACAAATCACAGTAACCTACATTTGGTAACAAGTCTATCATATCAACCTATTCATTTTTACTTGTAACATTACTGAATTGACCTACATCCACAAGACAGGTGGATCTTTTTCAGGTATATATCTTTTTCTAGCCCACTTGTTATATATTTAGCCATTATTTGCACACAGCCAATTCTCCAGTGGACTTCCCTGATGGTTGGTTGGAGATTTGCGATGCAACTTCAAAGCCTTTACAAAAAGGACTATTGTAATCATAGTTGTTTCACCCACAGAATTTGAATTGGATAGAACGGACATCCCACTGTTTGCCATGGTCATTTTACTAGTACACCATAAAATGTTGCCTATGGCATTTTAAGGGTTAGTTGCTATAGTGACAGTGGAAGTCTGGGCAGGAAGGCCGTAAAGTGTATCACACGCTGTGGATGTTACCTAAACTAAAAAGGGTTAGCTTTGTAACGTAACAAGATTATCGTTCAAGTAATAAAATGTGACGATTTACCAACAGTAATATATATCGATTAAACGCGGTTTATATGGACGTTAGCCCAACGTTCCAGGATGGTCAGAGCAGCGGCCATTTTTATGTGTGCTAAAAATGCTCCGACCATCCTGGAACATTGATTTGAATGGGGATGTCCATTCTATTCAATTCAAATTCTGTGGTTTCACCACTATCATCTCCCCACATACAGTGTAGACCAGTGGTTCCCAATCCAGCCCTCAAGTACCACCTGTCCTGCAACTTTTAGCTCCAACTCTACTCTTGCACACCTGATTCAATTAAGGTGTCATGAGCCCACATGAGAACTACTTGGCGAATAATAACCAATTCTGATTCTGATTCTGATTCTGATGAGAATGTGTGGCCCTTAATTGAATCAGGTGTGCGAGACTAGCCTTGGAGCTAAAAGTGGCAGGACAGGTGGTACTTGAGGACTGGATTGGGAACCACTGTTGTAGACAGTTCTACAATTCAATACTAAATCAACAACAACAAAAAGCTCCCCTTATGGGTCCCTAGGACTAAATCTGATCAAACACGGCAAAACTTGAGTGTACTGTGTGTCTCTTTGGGGGTTCATGACATGAAAATGAGAACCCCTGCTTTAAACCACAATAATTGAGACTACATTAAGCATCACTCAATACACGGTTGAAATAAACATAGATACAGGCAGTGATCTGCTTTAAGCTTGTTGACATAGATAGACGAGGCTTTGGAGTTTAGGGTATGGAGGCACGTTTTAACGCATGTAGGCTGTCTGAGCAAGCTGTGTCCCGGGGCTCTGAGAGTCACGGCTGACTGATGCCATGGAGATTGTAATTGTATGGCACTTATCTGCTCTCCCACAGGGCCCCTGCACACCAGCAGAGCAACTGCACCCTACAGCAACGTGTGTGTGTGTGTGTGTGTGTGTGTGTGTGTGTGTGTGTGTGTGTGTGTGGAGGCTTTCATTCCCTCTGCTAATTCAATTATATCCAATTGATCCTGTAAATGTACTTGTGGCAGAGTCCTAGCAGGGACAGGGAATAGAAACGCACGCACACACACACATACACAAACACGGATAAGGTGATTATTTAAGTGTATCAGACCTCTTGTTTGTGGTTTGATGTGCTGTATCCCTAGCTTTCTTTAACTCAAACCCTGTTTCTAATGTTTCTCTTAACCACCTTCACATCTCTCTGGCTGCTTCTAGATCTAAGCCTCCTCCTGACCTGCAGCTCTCTCACCTTCGCTTTGTGTCTTTCTCTTCTCTCTTCTTTCACCCTTTGTATCATCATTTCATTCCTTGATCCCCCCCTTCCCCCGACTCCTGTATCTCTTTTCCTTCCTTCCTTCGTCTCTTTCTATTTTCAACCCGTCTTCGTTCTACCTGGCCACTGCAGGGCTTTGGGTTTGTAACATTTGAAACGAGTGCAGATGCCGACCGTGCACGGGAGAAACTAAATGGTACAATCGTAGAGGGACGCAAAATAGAGGTGCCTTCCTTTTCCTGTCTCTTCCTACCTCCCATCCCTCCTCTTATTTTTCTATCCCCTCTACCCCCTGATGCTCTCTTTCCTCTCTCTCCGTTTGCCTGATGATGCCTGCCATACTTTCTTCCCTTTTCTTCTCTTCCTCCGTTCATCTACTCTCTCCCCATGCCTGCTGCACCTTGAACGCTGCATGCCGAACCCTGACCGTAAGTGTGTGTGGGTGTGGGTGAGTGAGAGAGAGAGCAAGAGAGAGAGAGTAGTAGTCTTGTTGTGGGTGTGTGCATGTTTGCAAGTAAATGTGAGTTTTCAAGTACTGTATATGGTAAATTATCTTGTACCCATGAGTGTTTGTGTCATGTGTGTGTGTATGTGTGTGGCATGTGCATGAGATCACAGTAGTTTTTGATTGGAGCTTGACATCACCAAGACAGTCCCTATATATATGTTTAACTCCATCCAAAGGGTTATCAAAGATCTGCCAGTATGCCTTTAAGCCATGTATCATGTTTACCTCCAAACCTCAGCAGTTAGCGTCCTGCTTTTACATCGTCTTCTCCGCGCCTTCTCCTTATCCATCTATCCAATCACTCTTATTTCCATCAGTTTTGCCCCACATCTCTTAATAACTATCCTTTCTTTTTGCCTCATTTGCCAATGTACTTCCCCCAGAATTGTATTCTTCTCAGGGTGGAAAACCTTCTGACCTTTAGACCATTATGGGACACTAAAACTCAATTGATATACTAATTATATACAGTACATACAGTATACATGCATACCTGCCTTCCAATAGACAACCAGTGTAGTATTGATAAATTCTACAATAACTGTTATCAAACAAAGCATCATATCCGTCATATTGGAGGTGGATGACATGACTGATTTTTAGTGAAAGACCAATATCGGCCTGATATATAATTTCATTTAATTTCCTTTATTGTCACACACATGCACAGAGCACCGCACACACCTAGTGAAATTATTCTCTGCATTTAACCCATCACGGATCCCCCCCGGATACACACAAGTAATTGCACAACACACACATATTGGTCTAACCCGGGTTAACAATGCTTTTTTTTCACAACCACTGCAGTAAAACAGTTTTTTAGGCCACAAGAAATGTATAATAACCAATTTTTTTATATAAGATACATTGGCAAAACCCTACTCTTTACCTCTGTATCTACTTTAGTGCTGACTTTCCTTGTTTGTGTTGGGCACCCATCCTCATTAGCATCATCTGGGTATGGTATAAAACAATACATGGGCCTCATACATCATGTCAGGCCGGCCACTCTAGCATAGCGTCAAGCTAAGTGACCTCCGCTGGCCCATTGGAAATGGAAGCTATTAACCTTAATTAGTGATGGAGGGGAAATGCTTAACACAGCAGGCAGGAAAACATGTTAACTACTTCTGGACTGGGATTCCCCACCACCACCAACACCAGCACCACCTGCTGCAAGAGGACAAAGGTGTTTTGATGTTTATAAAGCAGCAGGTCTACATACATTTTGCTTGGATTGCTGTAAGAGTATCCGCAGTTTTCAGAAAGCCAAATTCAAAACTTTTTAAGACATTTCAATGTTGCCTGGAACTGGATTTAAGACCAATTTAAAAACCAAAATGAAGAAACAAAGCTGGCAAAACCATACGGTTTCTGAACATATGGGCAGAATAAGAAAAAGATACCAGGAAATGAATTGTTAAAGGACAACTGTGTTCAGAAAAGCAGATAGGATGCAGGTAGGATACTAACCTTGTTCTGGATTTATCTGAGCACTAAGAAACCTGTCATTACATTGTGAAAAAATAAAACTAGTAATAACTGGATCTGAGAAACTTTTACACTTAAGGACTTAAAAATTGATCATTTAAGACTTTTCAGACATTGTAATGACACACGGATCCCGATGTGCAGATGTGTGCATTCATTCCTGTTTTATTTGATGTTTTAGACTCTTATTTTCCATTTATGTGTGTTTCATGGCATCAGATCTTTGTCTTGCTGCATGTAGCCTTGCTTGCTGGACATATCAAATAACATGTCTTGGAGACAGAAGAGTGTTTTGATGTGTGGTTTATACACAGTGTGTTCATTCAGTTTGTGTGTGTGTGTGTGTGTGTGTGTGTGTCTACCACCCCTGCTAACCTCTGTCTGTCCGGCTGCAGGTCAACAACGCCACAGCCAGAGTAATGACCAACAAAAAGGTGGCGAACCCTTACACAAACGGTAAGACTTCCCTCCATCTATATCTCCATCCCTCCCAATCCCCTTTTTTGCATCCACTGATCGTTGCTTTATCACATTTTTTCCTCTACACCTCATTCCATTTTCACTGTCAGTAATAGACCTGGCTGCACGACAGAGCAACAGATCTCGTGGTTATATTTTTCAAAAGGAGGGAAAAAAACACATCATTATCCAATCCTTCCCATGGAGCTCCTAATATGAATGGAATGGAAACCAAGAGCTACAAACAGATGCCAAGTAACAGATTTAGCCTTCGGACCAAAATAGTTGCTCACATTTAATTAGTAAAATCAAGAGGCCGTCGTTTAAAATATCACACAAATAGCGATGCTAAATATTATCTTCCTTGGCAAGAAAAAAGTTGTAAAAGCGTCAAAGAAAAAAGGGTGGTACAAATTGGACGGTTGGAGATGGAGGGGCGTTTAAAGGAGGAGGGGGATTTGGTAGATGGACCAGAGTGTGAATGGGTAAATGAATAGAGCCAATAAAAAAGGAGCCAGGCGTCATTTGTAAAGATAGAGAGAGAGGGAGGTCTTTAGGGTGTGTTTCTCTCTTCCATCTCTCTCTGATGCTCATTCATGTGGAGGGAATAAAAGAGGGGTGAAGGTTGAGATGGAGAGAGCGACTGAGAGACGATGAAAAGTAAAAGATGGAGGGAGGGGAGGGGATGGACGAACGAGGCCGGAAATGAAATGGCTAGACATGTCGGCACAAGCGACCATCCCCCCATTCAAATAATAGTAAATACTACTACTGCTTCTGTATAATGTGTATGCTATTTATGATAATACTAATTTACAGTATTTCAGGCTGGATGTAGAAAAATAACTATAAAAAATGTTCGAGTTTGCAGCCAAAACAAAAAAGATCATACAATAGTTAATATAGAAAATGATACACAACATACAACTCCTTGTTGAGGGTTTGACAAATACTGAGGTCGAAGTGAATATGAAATGATATTCTAGACTTGATATTATGATAATCTGTGGTTAAAGGAGGGGAAAGATAGAAGAAGGGTATATAGTGGTTCTATAGTAGGCTAGTTAAATGGATACTAAGGCAAGAAAGATAACGTTCACTTGTGTGTGTGTGTGTGTGTTTGTGTGTGTGTGAGAAATGCACATACAGATCAACTCTTGTTTATCTTTCTTG
>OMOT01035225.1:0-19765 GCA_900312575.1 Acanthochaenus luetkenii
GAGCCCCAACGAGCCTAAAGAAAGGCTAAGGTGGTAGTTTCCAGTAATGCTAGCTAATCCAGGTGAGCCCCAACGAGCCTAAAGAAAGGCTAAGGTGGTAGTTTCCAGTAATGCTAGCTAATCCAGGTGAGCCCCAACGAGCCTAAAGAAAGGCTAAGGTGGTAGTTTCCAGTAATGCTAGCTCATCCAGGTGAGCCCCAACGAGCCTAAAGAAAGGCTAAGGTGGTAGTTTCCAGTAATGCTAGCTCATCCAGGTGAGCCCCAACGAGCCTAAAGAAATGCTAAGGTGGTAGTTTCCAGTAATGCTAGCTCATCCAGGTGAGCCCCAACGAGCCTAAAGAAAGGCTAAGGTGGTAGTTTCCAGTAATGCTAGCTCATCCAGGTGAGCCCCAACGAGCCTAAAGAAAGGCTAAGGTGGTAGTTTCCAGTAATGCTAGCTCATCCAGGTGAGCCCCAACGAGCCTAAATAAAGGCTAAGGTGGTAGTTTCCAGTAATGCTAGCTCATCCAGGTGAGCCCCATCTTGTCCAGGCCTCCTGAATAGACCCCCGTTTCTGAAGTTTGTCGCTGCATATGGTCTAATACCAGACCATTTGTCTCCCAACAGCTTCCGTGTCGCCGTCTACATTTCCGTCACCATGAGGAAGAGGAAGGACGCTCACATGCCAATAGGAGAAAGCATCTCACAGGTTTGGATCAGCCAGTTTTGAGTTCTCCTGTTCCAACTGGTTTGGTGTTGAGCCCTTCACGGTCTCCTTCCCGTTCCCTTCCCAGGTTCAGAGGGTGTTAAGGGAGCGGCTTTGCCACCAGCAGCCTCCAGAGAGGCCGGAGGGACTGGAGGCTCAACACAAGTAGGTTTGTTACTGATGCTGGGTAGAGTTTAAGAGTTTTAACAGGCGATGCTCTCTAGCAGAGGAGCATTATGGGCATTGTAGTCACTGGTGACCAAACCAGTTTATTTTTTATTTTTAAAAGCCACATTAATGACGCGTTCATGTCATATTGGATTTACAGTAAATTACGAAAAACCCGTTCTGCCTCCTATTGGTGATCATAAGTAGGACATGTAGAATTGTTTCGTAGGCTCCGATATCTTCCACTTGGAGTCACGAATTGCAGAATTGTGTGAACACAGACGGCAAATCCCCGATGTCGGCAGTCCAAGATCGTACAAAGCTAAATGATCAGTTTGAGCCACACTAATACAATCAACTCTACGGAATATTGAGTAATATCTGCAGCATTTTGTTTACTGTTGATTTGGAATTCCTAAATAAAAATGATTTTGGATTTGGGGCGTTCCAACAAGTTAAACACGCGAACGCTTCCAAACTAGTAAGGAGACGCCATCCGATTCTTCCACTTCTTCTGGTATGGCGTAAGCATGGCAGAAGAGCATTATGGGTATTGTAGTAAAAAAAACCACATTGTATTTTCAGACACCTGCTGGAGCTGCTGAGGCGGACGTCCGTCCACGGAGAGAGTAACTCTGTGCTCATCGTCGGTCCGAGGGGAGCGGGGAAAACAATGGTGCGGTACTGTAGCCAAAACACACTAAAATGGGCTTATGGGTAAAATACATAGTCTGTTTGGTTTGTTACAGTATGCCAACAGTTTTGTTTATGATTTGAGTTGCATGTTAGTTCTGCGGCAGCTGCAACGCCTGACGATCGTGTGTCGATGTGTTCCTGTAATCTGCAGCTGCTGAACTGCGTGTTGAGAGAGTTGCTGGAGGAAAAGGAAGTGAAGAAGAACCTGTTACATGTTTATCTCAACGGTAGGCACTCCGACTCGTCCACATACTTATTCCGTCTCATTATACTGCCAATTTTATCTCCACACTAGGCAGTCAAGGCTCCAAATGGCAGTGAGGGGTAACTGTTTGAAATTGAAGGACTTCAATACCCAGAAATCCTGTAAGGTGACGTCAGTAAACTGCACACAGCACAAACCGTTGAGTTTTGGATTTCGCTCTTCAGTTTGGATCGGTCACTTCTTCCCACCACTGACTGAACTGACGCCAGAACTTAATCTGGACAAACAGGGAGAATCTGCAGTGCCTCAGTTAGCGGGGATGAGACGTTCTGCTCTGCTGCAGCATCACTTCCTGGTGGAAGTTGATTGGACGGGTGGGTTTTAACACCTAGTGCAGCTTTAATCACAATAACTAGCCGCCCGTGTCCCTGCAGGTCTGTTGCAGGCAGATGACAGAATAGCGCTGAAAGAAATAACGCGGCAGCTCCACCTGGAAAACGTCGTTGGCGACAAAGTGTTTGTGAGTATTTAGAAGTTCTGGAAGAGTTTTACGAACAACTTCGCTCGATAAATTGCTCCAAATATTCTTGTGTTGTGATTGGTTGCAGGGCAGTTTTGCAGAGAATCTGGGCTTCCTTCTGGAAGCATTGAAGAAAGGTATGTGTCATCAGGGGTGTCAGGTGGGCAGGTTGTTTTAAACATGTTTTAAGTTGAGTTATCTGAATTCAAGGTCTTAGATCTTACTTATTTTATAGTCTCTCTCGCTCTCTCTCGCCCCTCCAGGCGATCGCAGCAGCAGTCGGCCGGTGTTGTTCGTCCTGGATGAGTTCGACCTGTTTGCCCACCATAAGAACCAGACTCTGCTGTACAACCTGCTGGACGTCTCCCAGTCTGCCCAGGCGCCCGTCGCTGTGGTCGGCCTCACCTGCAGACTGGTAGGCCTCGGCTGAAAGTAAACCTGGAGCACATGGAGACAGATGAAAACACATTTTCATTCTGCCGTTTTCTCGTTGGTTGTTTTCCCTCCAGGATGTCCTGGAGCTGCTGGAGAAGCGGGTTAAATCTCGGTTTTCCCACCGTCAGATCCACCTGCAGAGCAGCTTGACGTTCAGACAGTACCTGGACCGGGTTCGGACCCAGCTCAGCCTGCCGGACGGCTTCCCAGACGCCAGATTCGCCCAGGGCTGGAACGCCAGCATCAAGGTGAGCCGAGGAACCGATTTCTGTCCGATCAAAACGAGTTCAGTAGAACAAAGTGGCGCTTGGGGGCAAATTGTTTTGTTTTCCGTTTGTTTCTCTCTTTAGACTTTGTGTGAAGACAAATCAGTCGAGGAGGTTTTACAAAGACACTTCAACTCCAGCAAAGACTTCCGCTCCTTGCACATGTTACTGGTACGAGCAAACGCAACAGAACATTTAACGGAACATGTTCCTCTTGGTGGACAGTTCTGTGCCAAGCATTTTGCAGTGTGAGGTTATCAATTTAGTTTTGGCGCCACCAACATGCATCTAAAAACATAGAAACAGACACAACACATTATTGATACATTTATGTATTATGTCGTTGCGTTTCATACCTGTATTAACCTTGTAATAAGCTATTAATTCTCTATCTGAACGGATTCCAGGACAAGACTGAGTTGAATCCTGGGTTGAAAGAGTTAAGTATCTCTACGCTGCCTTCCGCCCCAAATATAGTCTCAACTCTGTCTTCCTCTGTGGTTTTCCACAGATGCTGAGTCTGAGTCGCGTCTCGATAGCCAACCCCGCTATTAAACCTGCTGCCCTACTGGAGGCCAGCCGGCTGTGTTTGGCCGACTCCACAGCAAATATCCTGCACGGTAAAGAAAACACGTCTCCGTCACGTTGCAGTTGCTCAAATGAAGATGAGATGGTTTTTCATCTCAGCTGCACAAATTATAAACTCTTAATATCTTTGGTATGGTCTCTAAGACTGCAGGTGGCGGAGCGTTTGCAGTCAGGGCACCTGAACTTTGGAACAATTACGTTCACAAAGTGAAAATACTTCAAATGATGGGGTTCCAGTAACTTTCCTCCAGATTGTCTCGGATATCCGACTCTTTAATTTAGGCTTTTCCTCCGTAGGTCTGTCCATTCTGGAGCTGTGTCTGATCATCGCCATGAAACACCTCAACGACATCTACGACGGAGAGCCGTTCAACCTCCAAATGGTTCACAACGGTACGACCGGATATTTCACTCTGTTTAGGTTTCAAAGATCATTTGAACACAGAAAGAAGAGAAGACTAAAAGTTCTACAGTTTGTGTCTGTGAAAAGAAAACCAAACAGCTTTGGGTAACAGAAGCTAAATAAGAAACTCAACAAGGAGGAAAACAAAATGAAAGTGAATCTAGTAGTGAGTCAAATACCAGCCAGTATATCATTGAGATCAAATGTTTTCTTCATAGCTGTATATTATTATTTTCCTCAGAGTTTAAGAAGTTCCTCCAGAGGAAATCCCACTCCATCTACAACTTTGACCAGCCAGTCGTCATGAAGGTCGGTATTCATTTAACTTCTACCGTTGGATGGACGCATTTGACCCTAAATCAGGGACTACAGATGAAAATGAGCTCACGATCTAACTGCCACATTTACATTGATGTGGAAACTGATTAGTTGATTAATGTGCACTGTCCCTGGTAAAGTAATAAATAACCCCAAACCCTGGCAGTGTGAAAATTACCTAGTCGCTATCATTTGAACGTATATATTATGTTTTCTTTGTCTAATTTGAAGCATTGTATATAATGATATAATTTTCACTGCAAAATGAGATATTCACCATTTGAAAAAAAGGGATACCGTCTGAAAGTGATTGATATCAGTGTTAGAACAGGTTTGGGGACTTTTTAAAAGCATGGTAGGTTTGACCGAACTGTCGGGACAATATCGACCAGTGGCCCTAAAATAATTAGTTATCATACATTTTAGTGTTTAGATGTTGTTGAGGCTTTTTCACCCTGACAAGAGAACAATTATGGAGCTCAGCAGACCTTCCCTGGCTAAACGAAGGCTAATAATAGTCCGGTTCTTGTTTTTTCATGACCTTATAACCCCCCCCCCAGGCCTTTGAGCACCTCCAGCAGCTGGAGCTGATCCGGCCGGTCGACGGCTCCACAGCCAAAACCCAGAGGGAATACCAGCTGATGAGACTGATGCTGGACCACAGCCAGATCACGGAGGCCCTGCAGAAGTACCCACAATGCCCCACCGACGTCAAGCAGTGGGCCATGTCGGCATTCGGCTAGGACTGTAAATCATACTGAGCACCGGTTAAGATCTTCAGATGTATCACAAGAAATTAAGGCCTGGATAAAGTGTGGAGTTTTGAAGTTGTATCCTGCAGTAGAACCAGAACTCAAACTTCGCCCAAGCACAATCGGAGGAAACACGGATGCCGATATCAGTCAACCGATGGCGTCAACATCAGCGGACACAAGTTGAATCGGGGACTGCCGACACGTGGGACAGAGCAGCGAGGCTCGTCATCTGACACCAACGGTGGATACGGTTTCAGCGTCGGGATGTATTTATGACTTCCATATGTTCCAAAACGAGATGGCCACCATTTGAAAAAGTGACAGTGAGTTATAAAGTTCTATCAGAGTGGAGATTTGAGCATCAGATCTTTGACATACCAGCTAACAAATCCATTACGTACTTTGTCTTTCAATATTAAAGGTTCTTTAAAAATAAAAACATATGTAGATAACTAAAGTCAGATAGAACCAAGATCACTAAATTATGGTATAGCCGGTAACTTATGTCCTTGTTTGACAGACTGAATCCTGTATATTTTAGATGTCCAATAATGAACTTCTGGTAATTCTTTTCCCCCCCAAAATGGATATATTGCATTTAGGAAAGTTATTTTCCTTATGGCTTAAATTGATTGTAATTTGACTCGTGGTATTTTAACATCCTGCTTGTTGTACTGTATTAATGAGTTAAGACTCCGATGCTTCAACAGAATTTTAAAAATGTGCTGTGTCATACCTAAGATCCAGCAGTGCAGGTCATTTTATTAACAAATGTACTTTCTCAATAAACTGAATTTAAATGAATGATCTGTTACAGGGTTACCACAGGCCTTGAAACCCCTTTAAAGTTTGTGGATTTGACATAAAAGTCTGAAAATGGACGGATTGGCTTTGAAATAACTTAATTTGTAAAGCCAGAATATAGAACATAATTTTTTGACCTCATTAGTAAAATGTAATGAGGCCCATGACATCTAATTCTGACCGTCATATCTTACCCCAAAACTTGCCAATTTGAGTCCTTGAATTCCACCTTGAGAGTCATTGAGTGTTGTTTTGATGGGTGCTACTTCAATTACTGAATGCTGCCATCTACTGGTGGATTTTGCAGTCAACATTAGCCAGTATGGGAAGGCTGCCTATTAGTTGAAGGGATACTGTGTTGATGTGTAAGTGCCCTTGAGCAAGAACATTTCATCCCCATGTATATATGCTCCAACAGACTACCTGGAAGAGAGCTTAAACACACACTGTCTCCAGTAAACACAGTACAGATGTTCAGGACACTGAATGATGAACTTCAGGTAATACCTTTCCTAAACGGATAGAGAGCATTTTGGAAGGAAAGTCTTCAGAAATGTGGGCGATCCCATTTTCAATGCGACATGGTACATTTACACTTAGATTTGATGCAGTCCTGCTCCATTTGCGTACAATCGGATCACGAAGGCTGCAGGACAACGCCAGGTGTACAGGCGTCCTCCATCTCAGAGGGACTACGTGACTCAACTGAGGTTAAATAAAAGAAAACAGCTTTCACAATCTAAAAACACATTTATTTACATCACGTGGATCACTTCAGCTGATAAAAACCATGGCCGGCTGGTATTAGCCGAGCGTCTCCCGAGTCACAGCGCTGATCAGGGAAATTATATTTTCTCTTGAACCCGGGTCGTCCAATTGAAGGACGATCTCTGACCACATTACTCTGCTGAAGTTCTTATCCTCTCATATTCTGGGGATTTTTTAAGTTATCTAACATCTGGGATAGATTTAGTCGCACTTTAAACAGGGTTCCTACACATTCTCCATCTTGAAATTCCAGACCTTCGTTTCTTTAATCAATTTCACAATTTTTGTTAGTGTTTAATATGATATATGCTGAAGGTAGCAGGGTAATATGACTGTCAACCACGCCATGTCACCCTAAAGCTGAAGATTACACTTCACAGCAACCTGAAATGGGCAGTCATATGTGTATCAGGAGTAAAAACAAAGTTATAATTTCCATTATTTTTTTGACATTTTTACACAATTGACAAACTTTTCATGACCTGGAAAAAGAGAAACCCTGTGAGTGACATTACCATTGGGGGCCCTCTTGGCAGATCCTGAATCAGCGCTGCAACTCTTGAGCCTTGAGAAATGTGGGGTCAAAAATGCTTGTAGTGTTTTTGCGTTACAATTTCAGCCTCCGCAACCCGACTATCTTGTGAGTTGATCACAGCGGCTAACAAGATAGTCTTGCTGGCGAGGTCATTGGAGCTCAGTGTTTCCTCTATAATTCTTGGTAACAAGTGGGAAAGAGTGGGAGATCATGATGTTGGGAGTCCGGGCTGACTCAGACTGATTCCGAATATCAGTTCCAATACCTGTTGTGGATGTTATGGAATAACGAATTGTCCTAAACTCTAAAGGGTCTTCAAACTGCAACTGTCCTTGAGGAACACCGTTATAAACGGGCTAAACGTTCTTCACAGCATTCTTTAGGGAATTTCTTTTCTGGTGAGGAACCCTTAAGTGATTCCTTGGTTCCCTTTGGATTTTAGCGTGTCTAGCATGTATATCACTCATTTTAGTACATTTTCCCACAGTCAAGGACCATTTCTGCGCAGCGGGGCGCCACTGCTGAATCAATGTAGAGGAAACACTGCAGTTCAACACACACTTATAAAGACTCAGCTCTGAGAGTATATAGTGATACAGGTATTTATGTTCTCATGTCTGTACAGATCCTAGACTGATAAGTAGGTGGGGGAAACGGGACACAATGTTTCACTGGTAGTTATATGCACAGCAATGTGAGGTGCTGGGCTGGGGACGTCCCGGTAGAAAGATGTAGAGCCTGCACACTGCGAAATCCATCCATATACCTTTAATTCACAATGTTTAAATCACAGCCAGGTCAAAATGACTCGAGTCGGTCTACAATCATGGCTAAAATGATCTTGATTATTTTGTTAGACATTGGGATCACAATTTGTCTCAAATGATTTGAGGAACAAAATTTATTTACCGCACTTTTACTGTCTTAAATCAACATCAATAGTATTTTACGCCACAGCAGGCGTCCTTTGTGACAGCAGATGTTTCAAAATAACGGCTCAGTTGGCTGCGTACCACGCAACGGAAACGTCCTGGGTTCAAATCCAGCTTGGGACGTTTGTCGCGTGTCGTCCCCCCTATCTAACTTTACTGTCAAGTGGCAAAATATAATTGATAATCTTTCATTCATCCCGCAAGGGTGAAATTCTCTGGTTGGAGCGTACGGTCAGCCAGCTAGCTCTAGGTATTAGTTCAGTATCTCGCTCAAGGGTACTTTGTCAGGTAATGGTATAACCATCCTGCCGCCCAAACTGTGGATATTAAAATGCCAAAATATGATGTTACATGATTAATTGTGCAGCCCTAGGTTGAAGTTTTACAAATAAAAGGTGTATGAATGGAGGTCCGAGTGTGTCGGCTTAAGTCTTTCCTACAGCGACAGGGCACAATCACACGAAACCAGCCAAACACAAAGCCCTCTAAGAAGTTACACAGGGCCGGGCTCAATTCATCAAAGTACACACAATACTAAATTCCAGGAGTTTGAAGAAGAACATTCATTCTCTGTCATTTGTCCACAGACTGAACAGAAAGAAGCACGTTACAGTTTATTTTTTTCTGTTGAATTAATGAAAGTATTTCCTGAATTGAAACTGAATCCCCCCTCCCCCCTAACACCAACCGTAAATCGTGCCGACTCTTCCAACTTTATTCTGAGTTGGCACCTGACCTCTGATCCCCATAACCTCAGGCCTGTAAATTAAAAAATAAATACAATATCATCAATATGCAAGGTTCACGCTAAAAAAGAAAATGCTACAAATTATTTGTGTATGTGTATTGAAAGTCACTCCTGCAGTTGATCCTACAGAGGTGTGTAGGGTAGGTTGCGGCACTGGTTGCATATAACTCGCTAGAACTTAGAAAAGCATAGTACTGAATCCCTGAATGGTATTTATGATTTGGGTCGGTTTCCCCGGCACAGTTTATACCGAAGCTTAACACTGAATGTCAATCTGGTGGGAAATGACCACCAACCTAACACTGGCACATTTCTTTCTGTGGCTAATACGTTTATCTAGTCTACCAGCCACTTTGGCAGATAACAACAATAACTTGGAGGCTGTTTTCTCTCTCTTTTTTTTAAAATCCAGTTGCCTAGTGAAATAGTTCTGTGACTTTACCAGCCACTATGGCCTGTGGACAAAAGAGTCAAAGGATAATACTGGTGTTTAATCCCTTTCTTGATAATGTTTTCTCCAGCACTTTGATATTTGCTGTGTTATAAATAAATAAATGATTGTGCATTATACTGAATGCGAAACGGTTTAGTCTACAACATTTTCTTATCATATTATACTATACAGAAAATACATATTGTAAAATTGCCAAACTATGATGAAACCGTCTTTGGGATTCAGTATGATTTGAATGTTGAAATGGCCAAATTTTCAAATGCTACGCAACTGTACGATTAGTATGGATATTAGCTTACTACCCAACTAATAACCTGATTATTTCCAACCTCACCATTGAGCTCAACAGTAGTGTACTTGAGCTAAACACCTGATTCTAAACTGTGTCCTGTGAAACCGTCCCAAAGCTTGAGGAGAGACTGCAGGTCTGCCGGCACCAGTATTTAATGTCCCTCAGAGGAAACAAACTGAAAATGTCATCATTGCGTTCACAACAATGACAAATACATCCGTTTTGCCTGACATCTACAAGAGTAACCATTATGGACGCATAGAAATGGCACCATGATGAAGGAGATGGAGGGAGAGGGAGGGAGAGAGAGAGAGAGAGAGAGAGAGTAGTAATGCTGAATAAAACATGACATGTGCTGTTTCAATCACGGAGCCCAATTACTCACTTACGAGCCAGAGTGATCAAAAGCAGGCTCCTCTGTCCTGTGCTGCAGTTTCTTTTGCCTAGCTTTTCCTGAGGGGATTTTATGGCAGCGTCTGAGCTTCACGACTGCTGTGATTGAGGCTGTGAGAGCTGGTGAAATTACAATAATGCATTGTATGGTTTAAAACCCCAGACGTGCCCTCGTGAGGCTGATCCTCCATGACGGAAGCATACTGTACATTAAGACATTTGATGCCTTCAGGGTTTGGCTTGTGGGAGTAGTGATGTTCTGCAGAGGAGAATGCCATATGTGACAGATGTGATGGGCTGGTCAAAAGCCTCTTATTCAAACGGCATAAAACCCCCAATCTGTAGTGAGTTATCTCTTACTACACGTCAGACTGAAGCTATTTCCATAAGGACAGCGTCACGCGGCACTAGAAGGTGATTTTGACATTTTCCCCAATAATTGCGGCGAACAGGAGGCTATTAGGTTGGACATCCCCTCGGCAATTACATCTAAGTCGTCATGTGCCGAGAAGAGCTTTAGAGCACATAATGGGGTAGTGTGCTATATATCGAGGTCTGGCTCAAGGCTGGAGTTTGTAATTCTCCACCCTGGTAAACACTGTGCTGCATGTCTAGGACAGATAAGGTGCTATGAACACCTGCAAGAGGAAGAGGTTGCACTTTGTAGTTTTTTGTTTGTTCGGCTATTCTTTGAAACACACTGTAAGCATGTGTTACTACCTGATCATAGATTTAGCATAGGGGTTGCCATCCTCATTCATGTATTGATATTATATACCCACAAATTATGCTAGAATATCATAACATTTGTCCCTGTTGGCCCAATAAACATGGTCTATATCATGTATATAATGTGTAGCATTGAGAAAAGCAAATAAATCAAGATGAGATACAGACACGAGGAAGGGCTGAGCAACAACGTTATCTCAGAGAGGAGAGAATAGCTAAATCTAGCTTTTATATCGCTATTATGAACGAGGCAAAATGAAATAGTAAACTAATCCGGAGAAATATTTATCACCTCACCAGCAAACTGCCAAAACCTACAGAGGATTTACAGTTTAGGGTACAATCATAATCATAATCATAATCCTTTTTATTGTCACACACACATGCACAGAGCACCGCACACACCTAGTGAAATTTATTCTCTGCATTTAACCCATCACGGATCCCCCCGGATACACACAAGTAATTGCACAACACACACATGCTAGGGGGGCCGGAGCAGAGGGCTGCCATTATGGCGCCCGGGGAGCAATTTTGGGGTTAGGTGTCTTGCTCAAGGACACTACGACAGATTTATCCCCGGGAGGAGCTGGACTCGAACCGCCGACCTTGCGGTTGCGGGACGGGAGCTCTATCTCCTGAGCTACTGCCGCCCCCAAGGGAGACTAATTGAGGACTGTCACTCTTTCTGGAGTCTGTGCAGGAGTTAGGCAACATGTTCACAGCAAGTGATGATAATAATCAAGTTTTTGATTTGGTTTCAACTAATGGAGGCACAACCCCCTCAGCTGCCCTGATGATAGATAGTGTGACCTTAGTTTAACATCCCTCATATCAACCAGAGACTTCCTAGACAAAGGCGGTGTGATTTAAATGTGGGTTAAAAATATATTTTGCTGAAATGTATATGGAGGAATTTATTTTATTCATCTATTTTAAGATTAAAAGGAGTATATTCTCTTCAAGGTCCAGCACTCTTTTGCATTGAATGTGAATTTCTAGTCTGTTTTCCAAAACATAATCCTCACATGAAGTTCATTGTGGAACAGTGAAAAGTGATGCTACTCAGTCCACGAAACATAAGGAATACCTGCTATTCCCAAGAAATAAAGTGATCAGATCAAAAAGGTGAAAGTGAGATTCCTCATTGTGTCAACACCTCTTAAATCCACTCCAATCAAAAGGTGTAGATGAAGATGATGAAACATTGCAGAAGAAAAATGCAGCCTTGGGACAATTGAGGCGAACCATTCAGAGGGTGAAAGCACAAGATCAAAGCTTTAGTGTGTGTCAATAACTGACATTCTGTTGGGGTTTTCCGCACTCAACAGTCTCCCATCTGCTTCAAGAACGGTCCACTACCCTAAGAACATTTGGCCAACTGACAGACGAGTGGTTGAAAATGGTAACTTAGTGACCAAGACCAAAGGAGCCTTACACAATGTCTAGAATGAGAGAGGGGCCACAGTCGGTCAACTAACAGTCCACCGCAACATTACTGCCAAAAGCACCATGAAGGCACAACTCATTATGCTTTGACATGAATGAGGTAAGAAGACCTTTACCGACTTTTACTCCTCTCTGCTAAAAACAAGAAATTGTGGGTTAGGCGGATTAAGGAGCGAAAACATTGGCTATTAGAGGATTCTGAAAACATTGCTCAGGTCTGATGAATCCCAGTTCCTGATGTCTTAAGTTGATGAACGGACGTGTCTGTACAAAACTAAGAGTACATCCATCGATCATGCAATGTGTCAACATTGCAGGGTGGTGATGTTGTGACGCATGTTTTCACAGCACACATTCAGACCCCTGACGTAAGGGGATCAACGTCTGAATGTCACAGGATGTCTGAACATCACTGCCAGTCCAGGTGCATCCCTTCCTTGTACCAGTGGATTTCTCCAGCAGGCACATGGCCACGCCACGAGGCTACAACTGTCCAGGAATGGTTCCACGAACAGGACAGTGAAATCAATTGTAGGACATGGTTCAATCTGTTTGGAGTAGAGACCAGCCACCAGACAGTTTGACATGGTTGTGTGAAGCACTCAAGCGAACACGGGTTTCTTGTGGAACCTTTTGGACACCTAGTAGAACCCAAGCCCTAATGAATTGATGCCGCTCTAAGAGCAAAAGGGGGTCATGTGAATGTTACTATCTTTCCCCCACTTCAGGATAAAATCAGCTTGACAAGACTTTAAAGTAACTTCAATGGAAAATCCTTCGGGCAAATATTTCTAATCCGTACACAAATCCTAGGCTTTAAAGTATATTTAACCTGAGTCTCAAACCGAACTGGTTACAGCCATTCGTAACCATACGTTTCAAGATAAGTTAACATCACAAAAATACACCACAGTGCATTAAACTCTGAACACACAGCACACTAGCAATCTTTTTGTTCATCAAAAAACTACAGGTATTCTTTTAAGACCAATAGTGTCACTCGAACAAAAGCAAATTTTGTTTAAAGCAAGCCCTGACATCTCTATTAAAAATAAAAGACAATAGCAACATGAAAGTTCATTAGAGTTTATATTTTATATATAAATTAAGGATTTGTACATTGCCAATAAAAGAAAAAAATAAAAAACATTTTTTTTGATCTTACATGACATTTACATGTGAAAATGTACACAACATATTCAATAACTTACAAATGCTTTATTTGCATAAAAATATATCTCTTTACAAAAGTTTATTAATTTGTACATATACATATACACAGGTTTTTGAATGAGATTACCCATTGTGTGGTACAATTAAAAGCATTCTAATCTACTTCAAAGTCTGATGTGAGACTGACTTGCCATATACTGTTTTTACCAGATGCATTTTTTCCTCATCCATAGGACATATGAACTTGCAAAACATATTACATATTGATAACACAAGACGTCTTGCCAAAGAGAATGCCATCAAGTATCAAAACTGTATAAATGTACAAAATGTAACAGCAATGGAAATAGGAATAAACATAGTGGTACAAAGTACTATAGCAGCAATTGCTATACTGGATCACTTTTTGCCAACATGCACAAGTATGAAACTATGAGCTTCTCTTCAAACACGTCTCTTCTTAGATAAATCATGATCTCTCAGCGAATCATTGCAAACTGTGTCGATAAATTACACTGATGTACAGTATTAATAATGCAATAAACGTTGTCTTCCTTAAAAACATATGCCCATACAGTATTCAAGGCACTGCAATAATATATAAATGTGATGACAGTGTTGAATTCATTACTCATTTTAAGACAAACTTGGACCCAGATGATAGTAATATATTGATGGCGACTCATTTTTAAGTGTGCAAATTTTGTATGTATACTGTACAGGTGTGTTGGTAGAAGTTGAAGGTTCAATAAGACATTATAAGACATTAAAACAACCATCTGTAGTTGGTGTCCATAAAATAGGCCAAGGCCCCGTATTTATCAAGTGTCTCAGAGTAGGAGTGTTGATTGAGAATTTACTGACTAAGGCACAGTTTCCCAAAAGCATTTTAAAACGACGACCGCTGGTCAGTTTACTAAAATTGAACATGAGGGATGATAGGGAGGTTAGCACTTGTTCTCTCTCTGTATTTCTCAAAAATAAGGCAGATGCATGTCAAAATCTGCACTCGCAAAAACAACACCGCAACGTTTCAACCCACCTCAAAATGCCCCCTGACTTTAACCATCTTTGCCCACTAACTTACCGACATCCAAGCGTTGAGAAACGTCTGGGAAACCCGGCTGACTGTGCTTACTGTGCCCTGAAGGTATTCTCAACCTTGTCAGTCAATGTGGCCTGAAAGGATTAAGGTAGGAGTTCCTACTCTGAGATGCTTGACACGAACAGGCTCAGGCCTGGGGTTCATTCACTCAAATTCGGTCTATTTGGGAAGTGGACGTTCCTTAGAGTTTCACAGGTGGGGGGTAAAAAAACACGTCTTTTTTTTACCTAAAAACGAATCAGTCGCAATCAATCGATTCAAATTCTTCAGAACTAATTCAATAACTGAAACATACTGAAATGACTCGGAGACTAGCAGGCATTTAAAACTCTCAAATTTAAAGACATGAGTATTTTATTTCCCGATAGCGCTGCAAAGAAAATCATTGCGCACACCTCATAAACCCCCTAATGTTGGCTATAACTCTCATAAAGAAACTGTACTGTACTGTAGTCGGAGAACCGGCACTGTAACAATAAAAGCCCTAGCATTCCCCACGGCACTCCAAAAAAACTGTACTACACTTCGGTAATTAAATCCCTGGCTTTATATTTTGTCATCCAACATCCAATGAAGAGGTATAACTAACTTTGAACAAAGTACAGCACTGACGCGACGTTTTCCTTGTTCCTCATTTCCTCTCACACACCCCACTGCTTAGAAAATAGACTACAGATTATGTTGATCGATTCACAGTTGAGAGGTTCAGCGCCCCCAAATGAGGAAATACTTATTATCAAGATAATATAAATGTGAGACCAAGACCACAACAAATGTGTTTGGACCAGGGCTGTACTACTGGAAATTGTGACATTGTAAAATAAACCCTTCTATTTAAACTACAGAGCAGAAAATACTATTTATCTACATGCCAGAGGCTCTTCTACTCATAAAGCCAACACTCACAGAGTGTAAAGAACACTTCTCTTCGCCGAACTCCGGGACGACCTGGAAAGGTGCGGGACTTCCGCTTCCTACCTTTTTATCTCTCGCCGTCTGTATATGACTAAATGCAACTGCCGTGAAAGTGTGCTTTACGTTTCTGAGCGTTTCACTCGGTGTGTATTGTATGTCATCAGAAACAAGGAAAATACAAAATATTTGTCTATATACTGTATATGTTAAGCAAACAAGGACAAGTTCACTTTTTTCTCCATCTCTCTCTCTCTCCCCCTTTCCGTCTCTCTCTCATTCTCAGCTGACATCAAACCATGGTGCAGACGGTGTTGAGATTTGGGTCAAAGCGGACGACTTTCCCCTCAGCAGCTTTTGTGGACGTGTTGTACATGGGATTCTCAAAAGTGGCTTGGCCATTGTTGTTCTCGTGGACAGAACATCCTGTGTACTGTGCTTTATCTGTTTTCCTGGAAGAGAAGGAGGTCGCATATTAGTTGAGACAGTATCCCAATAGTCTCGCTCTCTTTCCAATCCAATAAACATGTTTCCATTATCTTGGTGCGGACCGCTGCACTAGGTACAATTACCGACTGAAAAGAGCAGTCAGACTAGCCCTGTGCCAGTGCACTGGTAATGAACACGAGCGTGTGTCGTGGGTTCTGCATGCATGCACTGTTCTTCAGGATCATCCGTTCAAATAAAGACTCAAAGGCAACATCCATATGTGCATCCATACATACAGTATGTACTATACATACAGTACATATCATATCTGAGTTGCTCTCATTTAAAATGCTCAGTGTATGATGCAATACCGCATGTTTTGGACAGTAATATGTTGACTGATGTTGCATCACGCTCTGAAGCCTCACACAGAATATCCTATAAGGAACCTATCTACAGTAAGCAGGCTGCTGAACTGGGCCACAGTGTACCATCTACCCTGCCTCCATGGGCAGTTTATTTGGCTGCAACTGCACAAACAAACATCGACATGAATCTGGGTTTCCAAAAGTTTTTCAAACCAAAATAACAAACATATAGTCTCAGCCTGGGACCCAGGCTCATGAAAACACATGACCTCCTTTATCATGTGGGAAGCCATCAGATATAGACCAGCAACTATACATGGGACACACCAGGATACAAATTAATCCTACATACCGCTGCTTGTAGAGATAGAAACCGAGGCCCGCGAAGATGAGGGCAAAGAAAGGCACGAGGATAGCGATGGCAACAGAACTGCTGTTGGTGGAGCTGTTGGTTTCTGGGTCAGCGAGTGTGACGTTCTCTCTCACACTCGTACCTGGAAGGAGTGAAAGCATTATATTTAGGCAGCTTCAGCACATTCAACTGAACATATTGAGATTGAGAAAACAACACGGGATGAAATAAACACTGTGGGGTAACGACATATGACTGTAGAGGCGTACGCATCATCTGGCGGTGTTGGTGGTGGTGATGGTAATGACGACTGATGATGATGAGGAGGAGGAAGAGGATCATGATGATGACAAGCAGGAGACACTGCGGCAAATAACTACTAGCGCTCTTGTCACAGCAGGACTCACCAGGAAGAAACCCAAGACCCCTTTTGGGTCCGACCCTTTAACAAAACATCGTTTTAAATGAACAATTGTGTGTGTTCTTGTAAAACGTCCCACAACTATTCTCTTCGTGATGAAACGGAGGAGGGCAATGTATCTCAAAGTGACACTGAGGGTCGCATTTACAGTGAGACAGTGGTTTATGGATTTACCACAAAGGAAGAATTAAACAAATCAGACTTTCTTTTCTTGTGAAAAGCTTATAATGGAAGTAATGGGACTTTGTATTTCTTTGGGAAAGACACATACCAACTCGCTGTAGTCCAAACTGTCCATAGTCTTTACCCTGTATAAAGCCTTGGAACACGTAGCTGCCGCCATCCGGCTCAGCTGAAACCTAGCAGGGGAAAAAAGAGTTAGCTTGAGAAACAGAACATTGTGTTTACACTAAATGAAGAGGAGTGTCACATCTCTTCTACCATAGCAGAAAGTATATATATATATATATCTGATATGACAGTCAACACATTCTCTTATGCTACATTCAAAAATAACATTGCCGACTGTAGAGTCCCGGGCCACTTGGATGTCAGGTATGTGTCTGTGTATATTCAGCAAACTGTCAAAGCTGGGATGCTGGTTCATAGACGGAGCCTAGTGCAACTGATGTACAGCCGCTGTAAACACATGTGAAAGAAAGTCGAAAATAACCAAGAACCGTTAAGAATTGTATTTATTGTCACACTTTCCTCATATATTATGATGGTTTTCTTTGTTGGCACAGAAAGAAGGATGACAAACAACCGTAATGATGAGAAAATGTTGGCTTGATTTAGTCCCAGGCAGACTGGCATCCAAGGAGCTATAGAGTATAACAAACAACAACAACAACAACAAAAATCACTAGCCAGTCCCGCCGAACTCCTGTGCATACTCACAAATCCATCCATTGCCCAGGTCTCGTCAGTAATCCTGCTGAAGGAGCTGTGGGCCAGCGCTCTCATCTGGTACAGCAGGAGCATTAACCGTGCCTCCTGGCGCTTGTACACTCCTACGGGGCGGAGGAGGACAGGAGATGAGAGGAGAAAAGATGTACATAGAGAGATGAAACAGTAAGAGTGGAGAGGGAGAACGAGGAAAGAAAATAGAAGGTGGCCGAACAGCAGCAGAGAGAAGTAAAGTGGAGACATAAGAGAGGGAACAAACGGTGGAAAAGTGGAAAAGAAAACAGATGGAGGAAAAAGCAGAATGAGATGGGGAGGAGATGAGCGAGCGGCGCAGACTAGTATATCCATCTTTAGAGCCAATAGCTAATTTCCACTCTCATGCATGAGATCGTGTGGTGATTGAATGATTGACGTGAGGCACCCGCAAAATAAATGAAAGTGACACACAGAAGTAGTGAGTGGAGAGAGGAGGCGAGGAAGTGGAAGATGATTTATAGACGACTCACCAGAGAGCAGAAACTCCATGCTACCGTCGGTTAAAATTACATTGACTTTTCCCGTCGTGGCATTAAAGCTTGTGACTGTCAAAGTCATGGGCTGTTTCTGGCCCTTGTAATCGTAAGATCCCTTCCAGACAAAAGCAGGGGCAAAGATGTCATCAGGAACTTCTTGAAAGGAAAATGACAAGAGAAAATCCATTAAATAACGCCATAAAAGAGGGACAATTGATTTTTGTCATTTCAGAAAAAGTTATTTATATGGAATTATTATTTCCTCTATTTGTTATCCAGATGTGAACACAAACCGTTTGAGAGCACATTAATAACTTACATTGAAATAAAAAAACAAAAGCGCAGCAGCAAATGAATAAATAGTAATAAACGCACTGGAAGATGTTACATCGAGAGTCAAAACTCATCGAACAAATGAATGCACAGGTTCAAAGTGCAGTATATACCAAGTAAATAGATACTAAGAATAGTAAGTTACCAAGTATTTACAGCTATAACTAAGTAGGTAACGCTACATACTTAGAAGCAGCTGACTTCCTTGAAATTATCTCTGGTAATACTCATCAGTTCAAATAACATTCAAGTACATTGTAGTTGTCACAGTTTTAGGATGGTGACAACCCTAGTTTAATGGGTAATTCCTAGGGAATTAGGCTACATTTTCATAGAAACACCTTTATTATCCATCAATTCACCATCAAGTGGTAGAGCAGGATAGATGCAGGACTGACGACTGCGATGCATCGTAACTGCTCATGGTAATCAATACTTACCATTTATTTTAGGGCTCGATGTCCCTGGTATTGGCTTGACCGTTTTCTCATGTGATTTGGAGCCGACTGCAGGAGAACATGAATATGCATGTCACAGAAATCTAGCGATACACAGCAAGGCTCTTTTTAAAGATATATGACATAATCATATTATGAACTGTCTTTACGGTATCTAACGTGAACAATAAACAAATACACACACAATACCTCTGGTCAACACACGACCACGTGCCTCAACACACACACCCAACTCCGGCCCCTCTTTCCACCCTCACATACACATAACACTCCATATGCTTAGATTGTACCTCTGCAGATGTGTATGCACACACAACTATACTCTCCCTTCACCACCTCTTCCCTCCACCCATACACACACACACACACACAAACCATACTCCTCCCTCGCTCTTCTGCCCCCGCAGACCTCCGCAAACCACCTACCTCTGCAGACGGGCACCTTGCCAGTCCAGCTGCCGTCGGAGCGGCAGACACGGTGCTCTGAACCCCCGGAGAGGAAATAGCCCTGCTGACAGGTGTACATCAGGGTGTAGCCGTAGGAGGGCAGGTCTAGACCCACCACATCAGCGTTGGCCGGGCTCCGCGGCTGCTTGCAGGAGTGGGCTGGGGAGGAGGCAGAGGGCAGACAACATTAGGACACAAAAACT
>OMOT01035236.1:4251-14490 GCA_900312575.1 Acanthochaenus luetkenii
CTGCTGAGGAGGAGCGAGAGGGAAGAAGGATCAGATGTGGGAGAACAGGAAGAAAAAGAAAAGAAAATGGCAAAGAGCTCAGACAAGAAGGCCAAGGTCAATGGAAAGTACGCCTACAAACCTTTTAGTTTTATTGGTAGTAATGGCATTGTAATAAAAAGTTGACTTAAATAATAGAGTAACTTAGGTGGGGGAAACCGCAGTACTATATAGTTACAATGACACAGTTTTGATGCACATATACCTGTCACTGAAATAATCTGTTTTCCCTAGAAAGAGTTTTAGCTCAGAAAAAACTAAATGAATCCTGTCATATCAGGAGTAGAGGTGGTCTAGAGATTAGAGAAGGGGGCTTGTTACTGCAAGATCACTTATTCAAATCCCTGGACTCACTGGGAAAATGTGGTTGGAATTGAATGAGTAACAATCTCCCCTCCCTCGACAATTACTGCCAAGGTGCTCTTAAGTAGTGCAGTTAACCCACAAACTGTTCCACTGAAGCTCCTCAGTGGCCAACAGTAGACAACTAGCTGCACTGGGAAACTCCCAGGTGAAGCAGGGTGTTACTGGAAAAGAGTGCAGTTGACTTTCTCTGGATTAATCATGTTTTGGTTTCTAATTATGACCGATAATACTGACTGCACAAGTGTGGCTTGTATTGTACTGAATGTTCTGACTTAAGAGTTATCAAGGCGGTGCTTGAATGCAGCAACAAAGCTTTGGTCAAAGACAGATTCTGCCCAGAATTGATTTTATACATTCTGCTGAGGGTTGTGTGTGCCAAAACAGATCTATGTGCAAAGTATGTACCGTCATTTTTTCCATCATTTTGGTTCATTCATTATTTGTATTTTTTCCATAACTCCTATAGAAATCATTGGACACATTTGAAACATCAGAAAAACTACAGATGCAATAGCCACAATATGGGCTGTTTGAGACCTGCGATTGAATTGAAGAAGGCCCAAGAAAAAAAATCCTTCATGTACCTCCCCTCTTGATCATGCTGTGTGGATAAAACATTTTTGTCAGGGCTGCATTACTTTCTCCATAGGGGGTAAGACTGTACGAAACACTGGTTAAACCTGTGTGTCAAATTATTAAGCCTATATTTGGCTTTTGATAAAAACCTGCCCTCTCTCATATAAATAAAACACATATATATTTCATTTCTGAAAATAGAGCAATTTATAATCGTATTTGCGTAACATATCAGGATTTGATTCAATATCATTGTAAAAATATGCCATTCAATTGTATTTAACACTTTGGGTATTCATTTAGCAGTGTTAAGTGTCCAAACCAATGCGGAGCTCAAAAAAGGTCAAAATAGCACGGTTGGTTAGCGTAAATATTATAGAACATTGTGCTTTTTAAACGAAAATACGAGTGATTTTTCCTGTGATGTTTGGTCAAATGAGCTCATAAAACCCCAGAAGAGGCCAGCTAACAGCAGTTTTCAATAGACTAAATATGGATAAAAGAAAAATGTATAGCTATCATTTCCAACACAAGCCAAATTACTCCTGCTGAGTAGATTCAGTTTCAAAAGCTATTTATCCAGAAACTCGCAGCCAGTTATCAAAGTAACTGGCATTGATTACTCTTTTTGTTTTGTAAATAAAGAGGGCATCACTCCATTGACATTGGTGGATTATGACAGTGATAAAGACGTTACAACCTGACTACATTTTAATTACGGTACATATCTCATGGCACTAGCAGCTCCTGGTTCTGTGGACATTGTCGCTGACTGTGCCCCTATCTCATTGCTTCTATTGCCTCATCTGTTTCCTATATCACTGTCATTGCCTATGCTATTATCCATTCCACTGTTTGTCCCGGCACCTATTGCACGCTCAGCCGTCCTGGTGGGGGATTCCTCTTTGACTTGGCCCACCCAAGGTTTCTTCAATTTTTTAACCTAATAAAGGTTTTCGTGGAAGTTTTTCCTTGCATGCCTCAAGGGTCTGGGCTGGTGGTGCCGGGTAGATTAGGCCTTGTAGAATAGGTAGGCTTGCTATGGTTTGCTAAAATGTATATTGTGTGTCTTGTGCTTTGTTCTGTTTCCTCGTGTTTGACTTACACAATTCTGTAATTCCATTGATTGTTGTTCAGGTAGATCTAGTTTGGATCATTTTCTGTAAAGTCCTTTGAGACATGCTTGTGATAAAGGGCTGTATAAATAAATGACCTTCACACTGATCCACTGATCTGCAATCTAGGTGGGTCTGAAGTAGTGGAGAAATTACACGGATGAACGAAAAACCAGTGTTTCCCTTTAAGAACAAAATGTACATCTAAATTGGGCACCCTCACAGTGAAGAGACCCAAGTTGACAGAATTATGTCTTCCTGTGCCATCCGTCTGTACCATCTTTGATCCATAATTTATCTTAGGCCAACGAGAGAGGGGCTGGCATCTGAAAATGAAAGATAATTATATAGGCCAAGAGAAGATATTTGTTTTATGTCTTTAATGTGATTTTTATAGATGGTGGCAACCTTATCCAATAAATAGCTGTAGACTGGAAAGTGCACTAAGTATTACATTAATCTCTGCTAGTCTCTAATTCAAGTGTGGGCTCACGCCCTGTTTCACCCCCAGAGAGTGCCAAGTCTAAGATCATGCAAAATTGCTCTTGTCATGTGTTTGAGACACTTGGCATTCTCAGCCCATAGTGTTTTTTCAACGTGAACCGTGCTGCTTGTGTCCAACACAGTACAACTTGTTGATGTAAATAGCACTTTTTTTAACTACTTTTAATGTGGTTCAACTGTTTTAGCCCAATACCAGCGCACTGTGAGGGCCGATACATTGTCCCCACTTGGCACTGGTGCCTCTAGTTTTCTCCCATCAACCAGCTGGTGTTTAGGAATTGCCAAACCCCTTTCCACCAGCCATCTCTGGTGGCAAACAATAGCTTCCCGCTAAAAGCATTCCCAGACCTGTCAGTGAGCCTTGGCAATAATAAACTCTATTAAAAGCTGGAACTCATTATTCTCTAAAGCAGGAAGGAAGAGGGAGCAACAGCTGGTACACTATGCCCAGGTCGACATAACCTTGCTTTATGGGCCATCTGAGGTCCATTGTTGTAACAGCAACAGGGGACGAGCCGGACTGGCAGATAGGAAGCACTCACCGATGCCTGGCATTCAGGATTACCAGGAGGTAAAGTGAACTTGGTAATGTTTCCTTTTCCTAAATTGAAGAATGCTTAGATTGGCTTTACACTGCATTTTCTAAGTGGGAGTTGTCCTGATATCAAAATTACAGACAATGTCTCATTGTATGAGACCATGACTTCTCTGAGGAGTCTTAAATTCAAAAAGGTGGGAAAATAAACAAGTATTCAACTAAAATAAATCTTACCTTTACATGACTGCAAAAAACTATATTCCACCTAGGAGAGCAGGGCAAGGACAAATTACTAGGCTATGACCCTGATTGACCTGAAAGCTTTAAGCCTTATGGTAACCTCTACATAACACCCAGTCAATACTCTTGACATTTTGTGTTAACACTAGTACACCTGTGAGTTTAGAGTATGTTAATCCTTACATAAATAACTAAGAACTGGTAAAACAAGACCATGCAAGTCTTTGCAGTCTCACCCAAAACAGCAAGCAGGCAGGTACTCCAAAGGTAGTAACATCAAGGCCACTTCAACACTTGCTGCTTTGGCTATAAACCATCTGAGACTACAAATCAAAACACAAATCACATGGGTTTCTCAGACATGATGTCTCTCTCTGTATTCTGTCTTTCTTGATAATGGAAAGCCCTGCAGGAGGATGCCTATGTATTTTGAAAGTGTAAGCATGTACTGGATATAGGTAATTCCCAAAGTGGTTCTAGGTTGAGGAGGTGGAGGGTGAGTGGGCCACTATCAGTGCTGGTCGCAACGGGCCTTGACAAAAATAGGACTGACAGTTAACTTGGGAAACAGTTAACAGCTTAGTTCTTGCTAATCCAAACCTCATATGTATCTGGTAAACCAATCAGCATAAATATTTCCATCATTGGGAATGTAGTAGTTTCAACTAGCTCAGTTGGTTGGCCTAAATGGCCTAAGATAGCTAAAATGCAGCAAATAGAGTTGTGCTAATTGTTGGCTACCCAGGTTGAGAGCTAACAGAGCCTAACCACAACACCTCCACACAATGCAATACAGACAATTTCTGGAATTTCCAGTATGACTAGACAGAGCCTGCCTCTGTACAACACAGCAAAGTGCTGCAGGATGGATAAGTGGTAACATGTTGATGTTGCAGCTAGTGAGGCCATCGAGGTTACCTCCTCTCTCTCTCTCTCTCTCTCTCTCTCTCTTTCATAATAAAAGTTGGCCCCAATAGCCTTTGGTAAAAGAGTTCTGCTGCAGGGCCCTTGCCTTTTTGCACAACACACCCTCCCAAGTCCCCACCTACACCACACCCACTCACATACGCAACAGCACACACAAAACATAATTCATGCTGCACACACACACACACACACACATACACACACACACACACGGGAAACTCCCAAAATGTTGTTTAGGGCCTATGTGGAGCTCTGGACAAGTCTAGACCAGAGGAATGGTACATTACACACAAAGAAGGGGACAGAGGGGCAGACAAATGGTAGTAATAGGTGAGGAGAAAGGGGCAATTAAAGATAACTGTTCTTATGCGTCACTCAGCACACGGACACTTGTCCCTGCCCCACAACAGTAGATAAACAGTGTGTGTCCACTGTTAGTTAATTCATGTTCCTTGGCCTCTATCCTGACTACTTGATAAATGTGAGACTGTAACAGTAACTTGAAAGTCTTACAAGTACACATACTTTAGTGTCTCCAGATGTGAGGCCATGCAGAGACTGTTCCACAACCTCTACAGGTTCCCTTGATCTGTCTTGCATGAATTCAAATATAAATGGGGTGCTGATAACTGGAGAATATCTCAAAAGATCAACAGGTCAAAGGGTCTTAAGAGTGTTGTTACATCTTCAGACGCTAGTGGTGAAACACCCCAAACATAGCTTGTGCATTCTGTAAACACCAAACTTAAAAACATCATTATAATATTTGTTTTTTCTGGACATTCCATACTAAAAGTGTGTACAAAATGCTTAAGCCAACTAAATTCTGTAGACATCAGTCACTGAATTAGGATATAAAAACAGGGGTGATGCAACAGTACATCTACTACGTAATCGCAGTGAGTAGAATTGCTTTATACCCTCCCTCCCTTCCTGCCTCCCTCCCTCTCTGTAATTTCCCCCTCTCCTGGCCGGCCGTTTTCCCAGCAACTTGTGGGCAGACATTCCCAATCATATTCCTGTCATAAGCTTGGGGTGTGTGAACAGAACACGTCTGTCCAAACTCCTCTTCACTGGGCTTGTAACCCCCCTCTCTGAAGCCAAGTTCCTGGATAACCATTAGTCTGTTGTACCACCTGGAGTGGAGCATGTTGTCACTCATAAGCAACCCCACTGGGAACAGTTCTTCTAAGCAACTCTACTAGTTTCGATGGGAAACTAAACGTCCTGATATTAATAGTAACGTTAAGTAAAGCCACATGTGTGACTATTTAACATTGAGATACAAATTTGAGTAAGAATCAAAGAACAAGATTGAAACAAACAAGACAAAAAAGTTGAAATGCCAATATTCTTTACCCCCAGGCTCCATCGGTGAGGAGCAAAATGGAGCAGGCTGAGGCAAAATACTGACAACCATACAATGACAAAAACACAATTACTGTAGTAGTTGATAATAAAAGTTGGCCATTTCCCTAATAGCCTCTGCTGCAAGCCTTTTTGCACAATACACCCTCCCAAGTCCCCACCTACACCACACCCACTTACATATGCAACTGCACACACACACACACACATACACACACACTTATGCCCCTATTTCCCATGGTAAAATCAACATCACATGTACCATACTATTTAAAACTCCCACCACAGTCTCAGCATGTTTAACCCAATTAAATCCTTAGGTTAGACAACTATAAATGTGTCAGCATGATGATTAAAGTTTAAGGGGCTATCATCAGTCTGTAGGATTTATTTTCAGGTTGAGAGAGACAATGACTCCCTCTTTACCCCAAATAAACCTTGTATGGCGCATGCTTTGCTAGATTTTTGGAGTGAATGAATGACCAGCTAAGAACAAGCCTATGTGTTTCCAAGCACTCTGGGGTTGGGAACAGCCTTGGAGGCCAATTACCCATGGTCTGGATGTCTTTGAATGTTCATTAAGCCTATATTTGCTCTTGCCAATTAACCATTGCACCTAGCAACAATACAACACTGAACCTCAACAAATGTGTGGCCCTGCTGTAAAAGGTTTATTTGTGAGCCATGTGGCTTCTCTTCATCGAGCTAGATTATTAAAGTATTTTTCATCATTCATGCATTGTGGTTTAAATGCTGATGCCTTTTTCTTAATACTCATTGAGGTTTGAGGGTCTCTTCATTATTGCTGTGGTAGTAATTCATATTTGGACATGGATGATGGATGTGCATGTCTTTGTTTTGTCATTTAGTTAAAACTTTTTATTTTAAAAGAGTGATGTCTAAACAGAAACATGGATAACTAGAGGGCGTATACCTCCGCCACACCAAAGAGTCCCCTTTGTCCTACCGCATCCAGATCATCGCCAATTTAATCAATTGGTCCTTGTCCCATAACCTATCTCTCCACCAAGTTTCATCCAAATCCATCCATAACTTTTGGAGATATCTTGCATACAGTCAGACAGACAGCCAAACAAACAAACAAACATAACCTCCCACCAATTTCGTTGGCGGAGGTAAAAAACCTCCTCACGGCCCGGTGAGAGGAGGGACAAAAAAACACGGCTAAATAGAGAACGCTAATCATACCCTTAGCTGGCAGTAAACAAGAGCAACATGTTGCTGAGACATCAGAGATTCAACTAGGCAGTGAGAGAGGACCTAAAATTAGCATAATGTTTACCCCTGGATAAAAAAGGCCAGAAACCTATTGCTTGTGGCCTGAGAGTGGAAACAGTGCATTCAAAGTATCCTGAGTGCTTTATTGACTGTATTGAATGCATTACTATGTTGTGTAGGTAGGCCTGTCTTTTTAAATATTAATGGGTAGAATCTAATCATTTTTCACTGTCTAAAAACCTTAAGGCCCTCTTTCCTATTAATAGATCAAAAGTTACTGTAACTAAGTTGTAGAAGTCATCAAGAAATATTCTGCAAGCACCTGGTTCCTTTGTTTACACAAGACTCTCCAAATTCACACCGCCATTCAAAGTTTGCGAGCTTGAGTTCTGTCTACAAATTTCCTGTGGGATATGGTGGAAATGTAAGGAATTGTTGGGAATTCAGGGTTTTACAGAGATAGTGGGATGTGCTTACTGAAAATGTACAGGAAAAATGAGTGAGTAAGACAGAAGGATCTCATGAAAGGATATTATGAAAGCACAAACAGAAAGACACAGAAAGAATATAAGCAAGAGAATAAACAACCGATAGGCTGCCAAGCAGTGGCTCAGCCAAGGTACTTCCCCTTATGTGCACAGCTGGATTTATGAGACGGTGAGCAATACTCCCCTCCCGTCTACCAGACTCTGACACAGGCAGGGGAATTTAACTTCTCTGTGCTAGGCTGCTTCAAAAATAGCATTGTGGACAACTACGCATTAGTAGCCCAATAGCAACACCAACAATAGCATAATGCCAAGACTCAGTGACTTGTCTCTTTCTTGCCATCTTTGAAGAATACTTTCAAACGTTTGTGTTTAAAATCCTTTGTGCCTAAAGTTGGAGTGTAGAGTCTTTAGTGGAGCCTGAGGGACTACTGACTAGTTAGGGCATATGCCAAATTTTGGTACGGAAAGTCATTACTAAGACAGGTTTCTTGCCATGGCCCTGATGTTAAACTACAATTAATTCATTTGGGGATGCAAAATTGAACCTACAGTTGGGCTTGGTGTGGAAAACCAGGTGAAAAACACCATCTAATGCAGATTATTATAGAATAGATGTGTGAAAGTATTAGTAAAACACATTCTGGCATGTTCCTGTAAAGTGACCCGTTTGTAAAATTCCCTGATATTCCCTGACTTTCCCTGTCTAGAATACACCTTTCAAAATCCCATGATGTTCCCAAAATTCCAGGACCAGTGGGAACCCTGTGAAGATTAGCAGCCAATCACCAATGAAAGATAGAACTCTATTGTCATGATTACCACACGCATTAGCTTGACAGGCACAAGCCACGTGGAATGGATTACATAGCCATTACAATGTGACATTGGAAATTAGAGATTAGTTACAATGGAATGGGAATAACGCTGGCTGCAAAAAAAAAAAAAAAAAAAACCGCTTCACTGTTAGTGACTGCTGTATTCTGTGACCTTGTATGCTTTACATATGCATAGGGACTTTTGTAAATGCTGTAACTTAGGGTCAAATTGTAACTAATGTTTGTGGTGCAACCGCTTGTATTTGAGTGTAAATCAATAGTAGCCACTCAAGTTAAAACTACATTCCATTTGAACTGATGCAACCAGCACAACACAGTTTGCTGCTGTCATCCTCATACCAGGCACCAAGTTATTTATGAACTGTATTAGTCTAGATACTTCTTATCAACAGTCTTATCTCATCATTTTCTGGTTAAAGTGAAAATGCACTCCAACATGAAGCTTGCATGTTTTCCTATGACCTTCGACAGATATACGTTTTCTTATTTTTTAATTCAAGGTTTCAGAGAAAGTTGTTGATCACAAATTATAATTGCAAATTTGTTCAAACAAATTCATTGTATTTCCTTTTCAAGTGGATTTCCTCTAAGTCTACCATTACCTTGAATCTAACAAGCTGATTAACCCCACTGGTGATTTACTGCCAATCATCTGGGTGCTAGATAATCCATACTGTGATTATTATAGAGTAGACTAACATCCAATGCTTTACGCAAAGACACAGCCAATTCACCTAGGCGTGTTTACACTAGCTTGCTAGTGAGTCATGACTTTACAGAGATGATCAGAGTTCCAGATAAAAAGGGAGTCAAAACAGAGCCTATAGCCTAATGAAATGCAACTGTCAATTATTGCAACATTTCCCTTTATTCACCACATATTGGTTGCAGTGTTAGTTCACTCTTGGCAAGGGTGTATGTGGCAATATTGCAACTCCCTCATGCTAGTAGCGGCATTGCAGTTACGATCAGCAATTTGAGGCATCTGTCTGACATTTAAGACCACATAGGAGAACCATGATACACTGAACAACAACAAAGATCTAGGATTAACAAGTGGAAAATGATGGAAAATGTGTTTTCCTGTGCAGAGTAATAAAAGAAAGTATATATAAATATGGTTAAATTAATTATAAAATAACAATCAAGAGATTAACAAATCATAATAACAAATCATAATTTCAGAATCCGACAGAAAAGAAAAGCTGGTAACAGAAATAACAACTCTCGAAGAAACTCGGTGATTTTGTATTGCCTGGCAGTATATGACATGAGTGTAGATACACACCGGTAGTTCTGAGGGTTCAGGTAGAAACTCTGCATCCTCTCCAAAAATAAAATCTGGTGGCAGTTCTGGATACTGGGCATTGAATATAATATCCCCTGAGAGAGAGAAAAGAAAGGACAATTGATTATTTACTTATTAATTACTTAGCACACTAATCTATGTACCCTGAATCCCATAGAGAAAAGTTGTTTTGCTTTTGTTACATTATGTTTTACAAAATTACCAAAATATCAAGGGGTCTACCTAACTTTCATCTCATATATGCAGATTTTTCTATGTTTGCACTTTGCATTAAACACAAGCTATACCTGAGCTCTGAGGAGTCAGGAGAATATTTTAAGTACCGTATTTACCGCACTATAAGGCGCACTTAAAAGCCTATAATTTTCTCAAAAAACGACAGTGTGCCTTATAATGCGGAGAGCCTTATATATGGATTAATTCTGGTTGTGCTTACTGACCTCGAAGCGATTTTGTGTGGTACACGGCGCTCATGGCGCTCTCAAAATGTTTTAGTATGACTTTGGTAAACTACAAAGCCGCACCGCTAGCAGCATTACGGTAACGTAGTCAGGGGCGGAGTAATACATACGTACTGTGCTTACTCTAACTCTCCAGTCTGTGTTCGGGTCACAAAGAACAAAATGGCACCCAGTAAGAGACACGCGGTTGAACATGGGAATAGGGCAGCTGCGAGAGAATTCACCATTAA
>OMOT01035314.1:3210-15017 GCA_900312575.1 Acanthochaenus luetkenii
AGAGTGTAGGCCTGCGCTTCTCCCCCTCCAGCAACAACATCTCAACTGGATCCACCTGTAATTTAGCCCCAGGTTTCAGGCCTTCCTCTTCCATTCAGCAGATGGAGATCCCCCTGCAGGCTACGTATGAGCGCACCTGCGATGACATCTCTCCCATTTCTCCCTCCCAAGGGGGTGGCGGGGGGCTGTACCAGGGCGAGACCACCCGCTCTCGGGCCACACCCTTCATGGGCATCATAGACAAGACGGCACGGACTCAGCAGTACCTGCACCAGCCCTCACGGTCCTGGGCCATGACCTCCATGGATTCCATCAGCCCCACTTCGCCTGGCCAGCTGGTCCAGCAAGGCTCCACCTACAGCCCCCCCACCTCACTGGGTAACATCGCCTACTACAACAAGACCAACAACGCCCAAAATGGACACCTGTTAGAGGAGGACTACTACACCCAGTCCCAGCCCCCCTCACTGGGCAAGTTGGCCAATGGCTCCCGTGGCAGTGGGGACATCCTGGAGCGGGTCAGCCAGGTGCCCACCTACCCAGACGTGAAGGTGGCCAGGACTCTGCCAGTGGCACAGGCCTACCAGGACAACATGTACCGCCAGTTGTCTCGTGACTCCCGGACCCAAGGCTCAACCTCCCCCATCAAACCAAAGAGACCATTTGTGGAGTCAAATGTGTGATGGCCTGTCTGTGGTTGGGTTGGTTGGACTGGGCTTGTTAGTGGGAGTGAGAGGAGAGAACATTGAGCTATACAGCAGATGCTGCTGACCCTTGTGTATGTGACATGGATGGACTCGTCTTCAAGAACTCATGAGAGACGGAGTACAGTTCCTCTCACAGAGAGAAAACCACGCAGCTGGCACACACACACTTGTATATTAGTATTTGACATACTTATATGATAAATACTACTAGCAAATGTGAGAAGGGATTATTTCATTATCATATTCTGCACACAAGTAGGATACCCAGGAGGATCCTATGTTCTAATCTCATACTGAATCAAAGACCAGTGCACTTCCAAAAGGTTGTGAGGCACAATGTTCCCACAAGTGAACAGTATGTGTTGGACTGTGAGAGTGAAATTACTAATCATTGAACTCTCTCTACTTGTGGACTATGTATCCATCTTCTGTTCTTTCAAAGTGTGCTCTTAACCAAGGTTGCTCGTAGGATCTGCTCTGTGATACGATATTATATGTTCAATACTGTACATTGCTCAGAAAATACAAATGGCTCAACAACTCAGTACTTAGAGAAAAATGACAATATTTATAATTAAGTTATATATTGTACATAAATATACAAACAAAACATAGTTTGCATTTGAAATGTATTCTGTTTAACCCTGCCTTTGTGTCCCACTGCTAGTCATATGGATGTTGAAAAATGTTGAAAACCTACCAGGGCAAGGAATGAGGGACATTGACCAAATTTGAATGACATACTAATTACCTCCATTGTGTCAATAAATCGCTTTTGTCATGGTGTAATGCAAGAACATAGATTTTTTTTAAATTATTTTTTCATCTGCAGTAGGTCCTCACTCATCTGAACCCCTTTCAAATGGAGGGACATTGAAGTTAAATATTTTTGATTAATAAAATACAGACAAGAGGTCCAACACGTATTCAAAATATGAAACGTTCATGTACGTGCCCTTCAAAAGTCTGGATTTAAGTTGGTATTCAAATGCTTTCGTTGCATGTATCAACAAGAAAATTCCAACTACTGCACACAATTACTAGAATCTATTTTTGCATCAGCAGTTTTTGTTGATTATTCCATTTTTTGTTGGAGGTTCATATAAATGATGCATTACTGTATTTCTTTCTGTATCCTTAATGTATTATAACAGACCTCATAATATGCCTTCGTGTGGAGTTACACTAACTGTCAAGACTGCATTCTCTCACCCTTTCTGACATATTGGACTAGCTCCCTATCAATAAACAACTTTTAATACTTGCTTAACTGTGTGCTTGTAAACAAAAAAAAGGGATTAGCTATAGTTTAGCACTAGCTCATATGAGGATAGTTGCAGAATTGTCAATGGTTCTTTTGAGAGGACAGTGTACTGTATTAGACTCTAAAATTATGAGTGCAATACATTTATTTCTTGTGTTTAATCTTTAGCTACAGGAATTTAAAAAAACCTTTGGGCTTTGTAATGCAGGCTTGACGATAGAGTATATCCTATGATAATCACACACATGAGTATCAAAATTTGGCTATGTCCCTCCTCTATACTTAAGGATATGTTACTGAAAGAGAATAGAAACGTACATAGGCTAGTATGATGGGGGTAACCAGGATAGTGCTCAGCAACTAAAAGCTAGTGAATGCATATACAAAAACCACTGTTACAAATGTTTCCCTTCTGCACCATTTCGTGCCATTTCTTTTTACCCATATCACATTTTTATTGCCACTTCTGCACTAAAAATGCCTGTGAAGTTCTTAACTGAGGGTGCACTTTATGTATTTTACTTACTTTATTGCTATGATTGTTGAATTTGGAGTAAATGGGTTTGTGGTCGGTCAGATGTGGCTCCTCTGACCAATGATACAAGACTATCATAGACAATATTATATGATTTTACAAAGAAGTAAATAATGACAATACGAAGAGCAAACAATGTTGTGAAAGATGTATAGACTTTCTAGCACAAGTTGTATCTGCTGTATATACTGGCTCAAATATCCAACTAAGTCCAGCTCTGGATCCTTAAGGATCTGGATCGTTAAGCAAGTCAGTTTCAAAAGGCTTAGGTTATGTTCGGCGAGTCGCATTCAAGTATTCCACCTCTGGGTTAAAATCTCCACCGCCTTCTTGGTCAGCACTGCTAAGCATTTCTCAGCGTGTCCATTAGAAACTAGATCAGCCAGTCTAATTCACTGGTCTTGCACACATCTCGAAATGAAGTAGAATCTACTGCAACTTAATCATTTAAAAGATTCGTGAAATTTCAACGCCCGGCAACTCCTTATTTGGAGTTTGGGTGCTGGTGATCAAAGCTGTATAAAGAGGACATTTAAGTTAATTGTAAATGTGGACAAAGTTTCCTAAAGGTCACTTGTCCACAAGTATTTATTTTGGTCCTCTGATAAAGAACAGAGAGATGGTTGCTCAGTCATGGGTCATTTGATGAGTGTCTGCCTCTAATTTTTCACCCTCAGTTTCATCTGATACCCAATCAATCTTTACAGAAATTAAGGTATAAACCGTATTACACTTAATTTAAGCAAGACTTCTAAGTTGAAGATATTTGGGGTGTATGGTTTCAACCTGTCAGTGTATATTAGTTTGCTGTAAATAGTCTGATGCATGTTCTATTCTTTCCATGAGCTCAAGCGGAAACGTGTATAGCAGTGTCCTGATTCTGGTGTGTGATATACTGTTTGGATTTGGGATTAAGATAAGGAGAGTGATATCCCTGAATATCCTTATCATTTTCCTTCAACCTCACCAGACAAAAGTGAAACTCATGATTCTCTTATTTTATTTTAATGTATTTGCTTGCTGAGCAGAGTTCTCTTGTCTGTAAATGTGAGCTTTCAGATCGCTGTGATAAAAAAGTTTAATTAAAAACAATAAAAAATAATGTGTTTTTATCTCATAACTGATTGTAATCTGTACAATCAAACCTATGTATCGAGAAAAAAAATATTTATAAATGGTTACCAACTGAAACACACCCGGCATGTCATTCATTTACTTTTTACCCATCATGTGTATCCAACACACAAATGCACTTTCCATTTAGAGTGGGCGAATTTGGTCTGCAAAGCAATCACCTACAATATACAGTAACTATGTGATAAATGGTAAACTATTTACATCTGTTGACCGTTTAACCACCATATTCACCAAAATATGGTGCTGTTTTCCTATACCACTGTACTAGCAGATCAAATTGTTTATATTTCATGAGCTTGGAATTATAAGGTTCTATCTGACTTTCTTGTTTTTCTTTTTTTAAATCAAAATTTAGTTATCCACATATTCATGATCTTTGAATATTACTTTATTCTTGTGTGGTGTGTTTTTTTATGACCTTTTGGGGTTAAATATTTAAAAAGAGAAAGTACAGTTTTGCCAGATTTTGTGTCAAACCTTTGATACTCAATATTTCAGAACTGCACTCCACCTAAATAGAACCTTATAATTACAATCATTTGGCAAATATGACGAGCATTTTTTAACAGTAATTCAATAAATGACATTGTTGCAGTTAATTTAATATAATTCTATTATAGTCTGTTTACAGTCAGACCATTTCCCCCAGCTTGAATTATAAGAAGAACAAAATGTTGAGTGACTGTCTCATTGTTGAACTGGAGTATCCATGAAGAGGGATGTCTGAACAGAAGGAAGCTGTAGTCCCTGCTGCCGAGTCCCTAGAAAGTCATTTCTAGTCCTTCTTCTTCTTGTCTGTAAGAAGGTGTACCAACCCAGGCACAAACACCATGACCACCTGAGGCACTATAATGAATTTGATGAAGAACAGACCGTAGAAGAGGGTTTGTGGGTGGACCAGCAGTGGCACACGATTAATGTGGTACAGTACCATGGAAGAAAGGGCCAGACACAGAGCCCGCGGAGCCCAAGGGAGAGACCAACCGCCAGGCTTCCAGTACTGGGCTAGTCCCAGACCCAGAAGGGCCCCGCAGTCTCGTGTCAAAGAGGAGAAGGGGGCTGTATCCAACCGAATCCACTCTGAATGGGTGCACCATTTCTTAGCCAAAGCAATAGACCTGTTACAATAGAGTAGAATAGGTCCAGGTGAAGCAGGACAACTTTTTTCAGCTTCACCTCCTCACACAGTAAATTAATACACTGAACACTGAAACGGCATAGAGAAATGCATCACATTGCAAACAATCACACAGCAAGGAAGCTGATAATACTTTGTATAAATAACTTTTACAGGATTTATACTTCATTTAATGTTGAATTACAGTGTAGCCATAAATGTTGAGATACCCTTCACGGCACACATTTTACATCTGAAACAAACTTCATGTATACATTTATTAATGTATCTATCTTTTTATGTATACATGTAAGACTCACCAGGAAAGGTTGATTCCCAGCCGCTCCAGCCCAGCATGCAACAGCAGAGCACTGAGCAGCAGACCAATGCTGGAGCAAACAAAAAACAGCAAGGGGCGACCTTCTGGTACTCTGCGGCTCAGAACAATCCCCAGAAGGAAACCTGCCAAAATTAGTTCAATCAGTTCAATTTTGCCTGGCCAAAAACATTCTTACTTAACCTCTCTGGTTGAATAAACCAGAAAATAAATACTATGAATATTAGTACTAATACTAATAACCTCCATGAACTGTGTCAGCTCAACGTAGCTCATACATCATAGTTCATATGAATCACTCAACGTCACTCGCCTCTGAAACAGACGGCTAACATGAAATTGCATTCAGACCTGTTATAGAGCCAGCAATGACCTGGTGAGGGAAGTGGGCGAGTATAAAGATCCGTGAGAGTCCAACTGCCACCAGCATCACAACATACAGCAGATATGGAACAGCTGATAACAGCATACTGGAGGCAGAAAGAGACACAAAAATCATTGGAATACAGTTTGTGTATGTTTATTGTGCTTAGCAAATATATGCATCGGTGTCCCTTTAAGGTCAAAACAGCATATGTGTTTTCTTTAACTGAGCAAACCTGTGAGTACGGGAGTACAGAAATGAACCCAGGGATGACACCATCACCCACCAGACTGCTGCAGTCACCATAGCATGCCCGGATGGACTGCCTAAGAGATAAACACCAACTTCAGAGCTCAAATATGGAGTCATATTCATTTGGATGATTATTGCACTCTCCATATTTTCACAGAAGCAGAACTGTTTAATAAATGTTTCACCAGTTACAAACATTCAAATGTTTTAAATATGAAATCCATCTGGTTGGTTTCATATTGTTAAAAGTAACCCTTACTGAAAATGAACACAACTGTTTTGAAAAGGATAACGTGTGGCTCATCTTACCTCACTCTCCCCCTACTGTTAAGGAAGCAAGGGAATATTTTTACTTTCTCTTGCAGATTGATAACTTCCATGCTATTAGAGGACTTCTCACCTGGGCCAGTTTCACAAGTGGAGGCAAATTGGTGAACTTCGGGTGGGTTATCGACAAATAAACGAGATTCACCTATCCACCAGAACGGCCTTTCTCCAAAAAGCATCCTGGGGGAGAACAAATATATAGGGTGTAATACACAGCGTGTGTAATGCGTATATTGTAATGCAATGGCTATCGAAGGCGCGTTATATAAACGTTCCGCTATCTGTTTCACCTCGGATCCTAAACAGGGGTCGGACAACGTTTGCTACACCGGAAGCGAGGTTGTCAGTAGAATTTATCGAATTTACACAGTCAAATGTTTGTTTTCTATCTTCGCTCTTGCAAATAAAAAGGAAAGAAATACATAACATTGTGATTGCAATTGATTTTGGTGTAGACGGAAGTTGTACATGCTAATTTTAAAGATACACATTACTGCACGTTAAGCTATTTTACCCTTACCATTTAAACACCAAATTTAGCCACTCCGATATAGCAGCTACCCAAATAACTGCTACTCCAGTTCGTCTGCAGATGAAATGTGTGACAGGAAAGACGAGCAGGAAGGCTGCTTTAGGGTCCCCAATATGAGTGACAACCAGCCAAAGTTGTTCTTGACTCATCGTCTTCTGCTGAAGACTTTCAGCCATCCAAATACCTTGTGTATAAATTGCTTCCATCACTAATGTCAATCCAAATAAATATAAGCCCGATGATGGAAATAAAATGAAAAAGGAGAGACACAACCCAGACTGCTCTGTAGTTGCACTGCAGCAGAGCTCAATAATAACACATGATACCTTCCTAGTTCCTGCAGGGGGAGCAGTGCGGCTTTGAGTTGAAAGGCAGACAAAGCGAACTTCTCACTTTGATGAATGAAATAACATTTACATTTAAATCCACACTCAACGCGTGTAGCGTGAAGAGTGTCGTACGTTGGGGAGATATCAAATAATAGGCCTAGATAGTCGAATGAACGAACATATGATGCGACGTGTTTCGACACGCCCAAGTTAGACTGAATACGACATCGCGTAGTTTTACGTAAGGCAGGCGCTCCGGTTTCCTGGCGGAGAAGATGGCGGCTCCTGGACCAGGGGAGTATTTCAGCGTCGGGAGCCATGTCTCTTGCCTCACCTGCCTGGGCCAACGTCTGCAAGGAGAGGTGGTCGCATTTGACTACCAGTCCAAGATGTTAACTTTGAGTATCCTTTGTTTCGGGGTGCGGATGACTCACTGGCCTCCCTGGCTGCAAGGGCCTGTAGGGTAACCGACAATATGTCAAATAGTGATCCGCGCAGGCGTAATTGGTGGTAGTTCAGTTGCTTAGCTTTGTACGTAAAACATATTTTAATTGACCAGTTTGTTGACATTTGCCCAAACTTAATCGGTTCTAGATATGATTAGAGTTGCCGGGGCTATTCCATGGGTTCACATTTGTGCATGTGTTTTGATTCCACACATTGTGTTGCCAGTCCTCAACATGGATCACTATCTGGCAACGAATTCTAGTAAGGCATCATGGCTGTGTGGTCTCCACAAGCACAATCCGTTGCTAGTTAGCCAGCTAACTGACATGTAGCGCATCTATATTTAGCAGAGGTACCGCGATTTACTTCACGTATATTGCGTTACGTTACCTGAAAATGTAATGGATTTTATTTATTTTAACTAAAGATGAATGACTATTGAATACCCTTCCCCACTATCGTCAGATTGCTGTTAGCTAAGCTAGTATGCTAAGTTTGGCTAGCTGCTATGGCCAGTCAAACCCATACTGTCGCCAACACCTTGTTTAACGGTATTGGCTTCACCAGCTTGGATTTCTCCTTTCTTTCGCCCGAATCAGGTGACATTGTTATTGTTGGGTAGTTTTCTTAGAGGTTGTTTAAACAGAAGCATCATGAGTACGGTTCCATTACACATAGCTAGCTGGTGAGCTACTGACAGTATGTCTACACCCAATAACGGGTGTGTGGTATGAACCGTAACAAGGTGGCGTGCTGGATCACATCAATACCTGACTTTTGTAACGTCAAACTGGCCTAGGCCAGGGTAAGAAAATACAACACTTACTCAAAGTATACATTTATTACATTATTAAAGTACAAAATTGCATGAAAATTCGGTCAGTTTTCCTATTCAAGGAAGGTAGGCCTATGAGTTAACCGTACAGTTGACTGGATTTAATATTGAGTCATGCAGTTCAATAGGTAAACTTTCGTTTGTAGGGCTTAGACCTAGTTTTTGGCACACTGCCCTAAATGTGAGCTAGATAAGAAAGTGTAGTGCTATACATCAACAGTTTCATTTTCTCCTAAACCGTAGGTCCTTTAACGTTGATCAGGTCACACTAGCACCAGACTGTTCTGTGAAGTGTTCTTCTTACCTTGTACCTTGCTTGTATTTTTTTTATCTATGCGACCAACAAACATGACAAGAGAGTAGTCATCCAATGTGCCTGGTGTTAGTCCAAAATCAGTGGCAAGCCTGTACACAACACTCAAGCAACAAATGCAGATAACGGCAGTCATGGGTGCCTATGTTGGTACAACGGGGTGGGGGGGTAGATTTCATGAGATGGGTGCTTGGGTACTCATTGTGTAATACTTTTCTGAACAGGCTAATTATTCTGGTGGAGTGGGGACAGTAAGTGTTAAGTTGTAAAGGCTGCCAGTGTAATCATTAACCACTAGTAATTCTAAGCCAAGAGTACGAAAAGACAATCGGGTGGGTATTGTTGGTGTTTTTCAACAGTGAAAGCCATTTAGAATTGCACTCCTGCCTGTTAAATTACACTAGCAACGTGGACTGGATGCTTTGTTGTGCTTCACTGTATATAGCCATATATAATTACTTTTAGGATGCTGTTCTAGGCCTTCATGGATCTATTCATCCATGGTTACTATAGGTGGCAGCATTGCCCTTGATAGTTGTTGCAGCATGCTGTGACTGGCACTACTTCTCACTGCCAGCATTGCCAGGCAGGCAGTTGTCTGCAACAGAGGCTACTCTTTTGTATTATAAATTATCCGTTTCACATTGCTCATGGGCTGATTTTTTAAAATGTAATGTCATTTTGTGCTATGATGCAATGTTAAGTGTACCTTGACTTGAGTTCCTCAAAGAATGTGCTTCATCCAGCGGAAAGCCAAACCTCAATGATGTCATCCTGCTCAACTTAGCCTATGTTTCTGAAGTGGACATAATACATGACCGCACTGAGACTCCGCCTCCACTAGCATCACTGAATGTTAGCAAGGTACTACATTCTTCGGCTGTCTCTGTCCTTTACATGTATTGGTAGTTTGCGTCTCTTTTGATGTTGAGTCTTCTTGGGATGGAATTTTGACTTATTTCAGTGCCAGTTAAATCAAGTTATCTAACTGAATTGTCTTGAAATTGAAAACATTTTAGCTGAACAAATTCAACTAAGAATGGGTGATTATTTTTATATATATATATATATGTGTGTGTGTGAATTAAGCCCTGTGATGCACTGGTGACCTGTTCAGGGTGATTCCCTGGCTTACACTCAATGTATGCTGCGATGGGCTCCAGGCCCACCTGAATAGAAATAAGCGAGTAAAGATTAATGAATATGTGAAGATGTGAAATAAAAATTTCAATATATATTGAATGAGCCAGGGACAGGTGGTGTTTTTCTTTGGCAACTCTGTATGTAAATTAGATTAAGATTGTTTAATAATTTTCATTCCTCACCTACAGAGCAAGAAGTCAAGAACAATAATTCTGTCAATGCTTTACCAAAACAGAACACAATGTTGATTGTTAAGTATTGCAAAAAGCAAATTAATATAACACTTGTTGTCCTTATTGCAAAGCTAAAAGATGTTTGAGTGCCACTTCTTTTGAAAAACTTTTCACAGCTTGCCAATCGCGCACGGACGGAAAAGGAGGACAAGCTGTCCCAAGCCTATGCAATCAGTGCTGGGGTTTCTGTGGAGGGCCAGCAGCTATTCCACACGATTCACAAAACGTAAGCACTTTATCCAGTTGTTCAGTCAGGGATCCACAGCAGGGCCAATCCATAACTCAAAATGTTCAGCAGTCAAGATCAGAAGCATTTCATTCTTTGAAACACATTGTGTTAAATGTTAGACGTGTCTCATGCTATATTTAGCATTGACAAAAGTCTCAGATATCTGATGCCCTACACCTGGTATCAGTCCGATAGTGGACACCAGCCTGGGTTCGTCCCTATGTTGTTGGGTCGAATTTCAACAAATGGTCATGCCATGATTTAATTGTATTTCTTTTTTAGGAGAATGGGCGTTCTACCCCTCCTCACTACTAATAGTTTTTTCACAATTACAATGCAGTACACTTTTAGCACATAGCAGTCAGATTTCAAGGCCATGTAAAACCTGGAAAAGTCATGGGATTTAACCATTGTGTTTTCGATGCCTGGAGAAGTTATGGAAGATAATACACATCCAAAGAATGTAGGAAATGGCATAATTTTCTTTTAGTTTTTACCCAACAACGCAATTGGATTAGTGTAAAGCCTGGTTATTGTTATATCTAGTTTTGTATTGAGGTTGTAATACCCTACATGACAAATGTCCTGATTGGTTAAGTCACAAGTGATACCCATAATCAGCTATGAAACACAACATTTGACATACAAACGGTCAGATATTATTGAATATTGTTCTCTGTCATGGAATAGTCAGAGAACCCATGGAAATACTTTGCCAGAAACGTGTCAGAGCCCTGCACTGTGAAGAAAATGTGAGGAAACCAGTATGAGAAGCCATTCTCAAATCCATCCAGTCACGTTAGGTTGTTGGCTTCACAAACAAACACTCCTGTCTGCTCAACTACAGATAAAATCATGATGCTAACGTATTTTCTTTGCAGCATCAAAGACTGTAAATGGCAGGAGAAGAACATTATTGTGATGGACGACGTTGTAATCTCGCCGCCGTACCAGGTTGAGAACTGCAAAGGCAAAGAGGGAAGCGCTTTAAGTCATGTACGCAAAATAGTAAGTCCCCCGTTTGGTCCCACCACCATGGTACTTGGTATGTTGGACATTCTGTTGTCATGGTGACGTCTGTGTGTAGACACATTCTTGTGAACACAATAACAATACATGATAGATACCTCATGTAAACCACCGGTACCCTCTAGAGTAGATAATCTGATTATTTTGGAGCACCTTGCTGCATACATTTGCATATTAATGAGGAAAAACAGATTTTCTTGATACTGCTATAACTCCTAAATACTTTAAGGTACAGAATTCATATTAAAGCTAGAGTAGGCAACTTTGGAGAAAAGAGCTAGAGTGAGCTAGAACTCACAATCCCCCCTCCCGTTCTCCTCCCTCCCTCCCTTAACTCCAAAAGAGGCTCAAGTGCGTGCATGTCAATTGAGAGGGGCAAACTTAATATATTCCAAATCTTTTATACAAAACACAGCTCTGCTAGCTCAATCTAGTTGTAACTAAAACATTTGCCAGCCAAAAAATTATCAGCCTATATTAGCCACTGCGGTTACAAACACATTGTGATAATAATTATAAATTATAATGCATTTTATTTATATTGTACTTTTCATTCACTAGAATCTCAGAGTGCTACATAGTTAAAAACATAGCAAACAAACGCAAAAGAAAAATTACTAATAGTGAACACTAAATTTAACATGAAAAGGCCTTCCTAAATAAAAAGGCTTTTAGGA
>OMOT01035336.1:0-10850 GCA_900312575.1 Acanthochaenus luetkenii
CTCTCTCTCTCTCTCTCTCTCTCTCTCTTCAAAGCAGCGTAATGCAAAATATTCTATGAAATCAGTCTTAGGCAACCTTCAAAACCTTTTGGTTTGACAAAAGTTAGCAGCCCTCTAACGTTAGTGTTCATCCATAGACACTTGACACAATCTAATTCAGAAACTCTGTAAGTAAAGTGAAGTAAAGAAAGTAAAGTGTAAGCGATCTAGGGATGGGCGGGTCGATACTGTGGCATCGATACTACGATACTCACATACGACTCATTTGGTATCGATTCCTTTGGAAAAGTTATTTTTAATCCAAAATGCGTCTGCGTCACTCCCGTGTCTCTCTGCAGTTTCGTAGCGCATATTATGTTCCTGCCAATGAACAGCAGCAGGGGTGAGACAGGTGAGACCTAGCACACGTCACATGATCGGCGAAACCCACGTGAAGCAAGAATCGCACGCACCCTCTTTCCTTCTATCAGTCATTGGGAGGATGGCTGAGTCCGAATGGAAACACAGTGTGGTGTGGTGCTACTTTTCACCGACGTATAGCCTGATGCTCCAAACATTACTAGGAAGTGGAGCGACAACAAGAAGATGCCCAGACGCCACTTGCACCATCTAGTCAGACAGGAGACAGAACATATCCAGGTGGCCTCGTTATTCACATTTGACCTTTTATCACTGATATGAAACGTACAGCCTTTTGTTAATGCAGTAATATATTACTGTAAAGCCTAAATACAAATAATGTTCATTATTTGATCAACTTTAGTGGGTTTAATATAAGTTTTATAGCATTAATAGCTAACAACCTCTACCCTGCTAAAACATCATCACAATCTCATATTTTAAATTGTGTTAATGTAACAATGTCATAATAATCATTTTTAAAGGAATTACTATCATTATCTAAACAAAAATGTATAAACATATCCTCATTTAAGAGATAATCTGTCAAATTGTTACATAAAATATCAGTATCAAATAAAAAAAAATGGTATCGCCCATCACTAACGCGAGACACTGCAATGATGGGAGTGAGGCAGGCAGACGAGATGTTCAACTAACGTCAAGGTTAAGAAATGGTATGGTCCACTTTAGGGGAGTCTGACTTCGTATTGCAAGATTTTTCCAGGCTTGAATATGGGACAGATATTGTAATATGTATGATTACAGGTAAGACGTCTATATAAATGTTTCGACCCCCCGACCTGTTGTAACACGCACAGACATAAAAATATGTCTGTGAACACCTTTATTTACAGCAGTATGTTTGCTGACTGCTGCAAATGGCACAGAGGAAGTCAAACTATCCCCTGTGTGACACTCCTGTGGTCGGATCTAGCGTTTTATGGTGTGTGCGGGTGTGCGTGTGTGTTTGTCAGTCGCTCAGTATCTTTTGTCACAACCTTGTTACTATAAAATATGTGTCATTCAGTGTCTTAGATAAGGCGTTGATCACTGTCTGTGACAGTTTTTGGAATAGTTTTTTCAGCACAATAAACAAGCTGTCTAAGGTCGTTTTTATTAGACTGGACTTTCTAATGAAGTAATTTGTCCAAAACACATTGGAGACATTTTTAAAAGTCAAATAGAAAAATGCTAAATTTATTCAATATGTGCCTTGGATCTCTTGTTCACTGGATTCCATTGGAAACTCCATTAGCACCCTCTGATAACGTTTGGATTTTTCATTAAAGTGTACCGCAGTAGCATTTCTAACATATTACACAAACTGTTTCTCCTCAACCAAGGAACAGCACAGAAACTGTTGCGTGTGACTTCATGTCCCCAAGCCTATAAACAGACCAACAATAACTGCCAAAGAAAACTGGGGGGGGGGGAGAGAGAGAAAACACAACTGATATAAGAGAGAAAGACAAGAGTGAAAGAAAGACCAAGAGAGTGAAACGTTGGTATATGACCTTCTTGCATCCTGTCTTTTCAACCACAGCGTACACCTCACCTTTTAATCAAACGTAAAAAGGAAACAAACATGACCTTCATATCATCATGGAAAAGGCCTGACGTCATTGGAGTCTGCGGTGTTCTCGGTGTAGTGGTGTCCCATTGAAACAGATTACAACAACATGTGTCTGCCTCTAGTATGACATGTCATCATCCTGTAAATAAATGGGTCGCTAAAACAAGCGGCACGGTGGCTCAGCGGGTAGCGCCGTCGCCTCACAGCGAGAAGGTCGTGGGTTCGATTCCCTGCCCCGGTCCTTTCTGTGTGGAGTTTGCATGTGTTTCCCTGTGTTCGCGTGGGTTTCCTCCCACAGTCCAAAGACCTGCAGGTCGGGTGAACCGAAGACTCTAAATTGCCCATAGATGTGTTTGTGTGCAGTGTGGTGTATGATGTCGTATGTATATGACATAATATATGACATAGTACGTATATGATGGCGTAGTATGTATATATGAAGCAATGTTAAGCCCTTTGAGACATGCTTGTATAAAAGGGCTGTATAAATAAACATGATTTATTGATTAAAATGGCCTTTGTGTAAAAGCTGTAACATTGGTGCGAAGAGTGGTTTTAAGCAAGAATGCGTTCTTCTCCTTTCTTTCTTTCAGACAGAGATGACAAATTAAAACTGTGAGCTTACTAGCAGTCTATTTAGTGTTGGCCTGGGTGCTGCCAGCCAAATGAAAGACCCACAGGTTACTGGAATGCTGAAAATGCTAAAGATCAGAGGCCAGCAGTGATACAGAGAGATTAGAAGGGGAATAGAGCGCAGCCGCCTAAAATGGGGTTGTAAACATCCTTACTGTGTGTGTGTGTGTGTGTGTTTGTGTGTGTGTGTGTGTAAACATCCCTTACCGCCCCACCAACAGATTGCCATCAGTCATTTTGACAGAGAGGCTGCCCGTGTCAGCTCTCCTCACTCCCCACTCTAATACTCCCTGCCGATAGTGTTCAGGCTGTTTTGTGTCCTGTGTTTCAGATTAGATGTGCTTTTCTGGGATATCTAATCGGTCAGGAAACAATTAACGAGATGCTTAATGACTTATTCCACTCAGAAATAGACTGAGCATTTGATGTTGGAGGCCGACTATATGGGGTCCTCAACAAATACCACCGACTTTGGTGCTAAGATGCCTTCCTGTTCATATTCATTTCAGTGCTTTGACAACATTTCTTTCAATTTAAAACTTTTATCCGACTGACAGTATGTCACGTATGACACATGAGTTCTGCATGTTTTTTAAGCTTTATATGGTTGTTTTACATTTGTAAAAAGTGGCAAATATATGTGCAGGGTACAATATCTAACCAAAATGTATATTAATAAGAAATACTGGCTGAACATTAATGTAATCCAGCACAGGATATTGGTGCTAATATGTTCAAGCAAAAATGCAGCTTTTGAAGGGCATTTTACAGAGTGACAGGGTTACATAACAACAGTGGCAACACCATTATATACACACCAACATACGGTGCACACACCTGTACATGGATACAGACACACACACACAAATATGCACACATGCAAATGCTCACACACACACACATACGCACATACAAACCTATACATAGACACAGAAATACACACAAACTCCATCTCCATCACAATCCTGCAGTGGGCTAATAGCAGAGGGAGGGGGCTGGAGCACAGCCAGCTGACAGAGTGATCAATATACCCCAACTGCAGCTAGATTGCAGTGTGTGTGTGTGTGTGTGTGTGTGTGTGTGTGTGTGTGTGTGTGTGTGTGTGTGTGTGTGTGTGTGTGCGTAGGCATTTAATGTGGCAGTGCCGACCTTGCACAGTCTTTCATTCACCAGATCAGAGGAAACCATAGAACCATCTAAATGACGCCAATGAATAATATCACTTTACTGTGCAATACAGGACAGTGTGGTAAGATGCAAAATGGTACACCACACACAGACTCAACTGGATTGGCTAATAGATGACAAATAACAACAGAATGACATGGTGGAAAACCATAGAATGATATTCTCAGAAATGTCGAGGCAAGACAGTGCTGACTTCCTGTTTACTTATGTTATCTAGCAACATCTACTGCAGACTGATGAAGGTACTGTAGGGCCAAAATACCTGTGTGATGTGTTTTGGATGTATCAGTTGATCAATATTGAGTTTGATATTGGTTTTACTGTATGTAGATTTATTATTTTAAATCCATACAAATCAACATGTGTTTACATTGGTTTTTTATATTGATTTATCCTTAATTTTGAAAGGAGCTATTCTACAAGTAAGCGATGTGTGTGTAGTAGAAATTTAGGGAAGAGTTAGAAAACAATCTCTTAAAGAAGTAAAATAATTTTTAAAAAGAGCTTAGCCAACCAAGCTTTTTTTTTTAGATGCAGGCCTATTTTTTGTTCTGTCTTCGGTCAGCTGACTTGTTGAAAGCATACGTAGTTCTCTGTATGAGCACCCGTGAGGCAAATCCTGGAGTAATGCAAATCTTCCTTTTTCACCATTTTCAATATGTTTTTTGCCTGACACATCTGCGGCACATCTGCAAGTATTGAGAGTCTGTCTGTGTGTGCACACGTGTGTGTATTATTGCTTGCCTGTGTGTGAATCCCATTCCTCCTGTGTACGTCACCAGAATAGAATAGTGCATAACTAAAACTAGGCCGTTGACACAGGATGGGAATAGATTAAAAGCAAAGCAATTTGACACACAAAGGCTTTATAAAAAGGTCTGGAAACAGACTAATGCACCACAGATTACATCACCACAGAAGGATCCAGCACAGTAAGACTGCAGGTTAATCAGCAGGGGTAAACACAAACCTTACCAAACTGCTAATTCACCATAGTCAGAACTCGTGATGTGTATTGTGATGTGTAGTATATAATAATATGATATCTCTAAGTATTTGTAAAGGAGCGAGACAGACGATACACATTTTTCATCAACTATATCAGATGATAAATAGGAAAGAGGTGTGTTTGAGCATTTGAGAGAGACACAGAGAGAGACAATGTGCAGGCATGTGTGCGTGTGTGTGTGTGTGTGTGTGTGTGTGTGTGTGCGTGTGTGTGTGTGTGTGTGAGCACTACGCTACTTCCGCCCCTTCCTGCCACAGGGTAACAGCCAGATAATTGCCAAAGTGAGAGTGTCTGACTGAATGCTGCTATTTTAGCTTTCGCTGTCTGTGTCAATGAATCACAACACCGGGTCAGAACAAAGGAAGGAGAGGAGTTATCACAGCAATGACGAAAGTAAAACGTCTTTTTGTTTATCCAAATATGTAATAGCATGTAAAGACATTACGAGTTACCCTAACTCTTCCCAGCTGAATGGAGACGGGACATGCAGCAGAGATAATTGGATCTTGTGTCAAAAGCTCAAGAGGAGAGATTCTCATATCCCACTAGTCCCACAGCGTTTCACACTGGATGAACATCTCCACTTAGCATGTGTGTATCAAGTTCAAGTTCATTTATTTATATAGCCCTTTATCACAAGCATGTCTGTTTTATATCCTTAGATGAAATATTATAGAAGATGCAAATCAATGTATAACATTGGTGGCTTGTCAGATAGTCTTCATTTTGGAGTCTATGATTTATAGTTACAAAGAAATAGAGTGAATCTACTGTACTCCAACTAAAAGCAAAGGAAACATCCAGATTCACCTAGAGTTCACTAGACCAGAGTCTAATATGATAGATAGGCTACTTTCATATTTGACAATCAGTGTTTCACAAAGCAGTGCATGTTTACTTGTACCCACGTGTATTGCCATTTTGTCAGGTCACTGACATTAGTGAACCGGTGAATATTGCTATCCTGAGAGAGAGATTCAGCATCGGGCACAGTTGTTGCTGTTTGGCCCGTTCAAGTTCTGCATCACTGGAGCGAATACAACACATGGTAGGAACAGGAGCAGCAGAGGCGTAAAGGGGCACAGAAGAGCCAGAAGAGTAAAGTTGTGCTCGGTCACAAATGCATCAGTGCACAGGCCTTAGCTGGAGAATCAAAACAGATCACTTCACTGTCTTCATTTGGAAAGCTATTCAATAGATCTATTTACAGTTCAATAGAGAGTGAGAGAGAAGGGGGGGAAGATTGATGGTGGTCTTACTGCACAGCTGCACACTCACAAAGGATACTTAGAAACCCAGGGCGATGTCTTGTCCATTGCTGCCCCCTAACGGATACAAATAAAACGTTATTCCTGTGATCATGGGTAGTCAAGATTTGTGAACATGACAACATAAATTTGTGATGGATTAGATCAGGGCCTAAAACTAATTTGGTGAAAAAATGGAAGACACCATGGGTGGGCCAAGTCAAAGAGGAATCCCCCACCAGGACGGCTGAGCGTGCAATAGGTGCCGGGACAAACAGTGGAATGTACAATAGCATAGACAATGACAGTGACGTAGGAAACAGATAAGGCGATAGAGGCAGACAGATGGAGGCACGGTTGGCGACGGTGTCCACGGAACCACAGAGGGTAGATGGATAATTCAATGCTACGCTTACTTCACACAAGTCATTTTTACTAGTCTTTTGGTGTCTTTCCTTGGCAACAGGGTGCAAAATGAATCACATGAATCATAGGAATGATGTTATGTGGCGCATGAATAGTGTTGAAGGACGGGCATAACGAGTAGTGTACAGAAAACTATAGGCTCCTCATAAGGGATAAGCTCTTTCTAGCCCTGTTGCACCATAGTCGGAAAAAAGGCCAGTATTTCAATCCACATATCACAGATGACAAGGAAGTAAGCGGCAGATAAACATAGATGAGTGATCTGAGCACGAGACATGAGGATCTTCCTGCTTGTCAGCTGATGTGTATCCCGTCAGCCAAGATGAAACAGATATCGTCACGCTGACGAAACGTTACACGAGAAAGCCTTCTTACATTGTAATTGATAACTGAGACGTTGCCAGTGAAATACTTAAATATGAACTTCATCCAAACTAAATCTAAACAGTTTTGAACTAACAAACAGGCAGCTTTTGAAAACAAACTGAAACTGAATAGAAATAGCGCTCATATTATACCAATTGTGCATTTTATGAGAAAAGCATGACATGTCTAGTATAGTTAGTATATACCATCATGTTTATTTTCAGAATTGACCTCTGAGGACCTCTGCCATGGCACTTGACCAGTGCCATGAGCAGAACGATGCAACGGTGAAAGGTTCTGGTGGGGATTTTGGACTGACCTTGGCCAGAAATGGCCAGGATCACTACAGAGTTTATAAAGCCACAAGACGGCACTGGTGACACTGGACACCATCACCATCATGACCAGCAACCTGGAGTGCAAGCAGCATTCCTGACGGAGATTAAGGCACTTGCGACAGTGCTGGAAGAGATGGGGGAATCCATTCCTGGAACACAGCCGAGACCTACTAGTCACTGACACAAGGGACATCATGGACACCCAAGTGGCTGCAACTGTGAGAAGGACCGAGACCCTTGGTGAGGCAGCCCCGCCGGCTCTGTCAACCGGAGGAAGCGCGAGAATTGGGGTTAAAGCAGATCGAGCTGACAGAGGAGGGGAAGGGCACCAGGAAAAGGGTGGCTCCTTCTACTGTGATGCTTTCCTGTCACACAAAGCTGTTCATCTTCCTCTAGCAGAGGGCGAGGAACTGTATGCAACACAATGCTTGGCCCACCTTGCCCCATGTTCGCAAGAGGAGGCAGACACTCGTCTACTTCTGCATGCAGGGCCGGCCCTAGACGTTTGGGGGGCACTAAGCAAGATTTGGTTTGGGGGCCCCCCCCCCTCACCCTAGTGCGTTCTCACTACACGCGACACAGAACCAACGTTTGTCTCATGATGTTAGTATGAGCGCACATATTGTACAAATAAGCATGTAAACACAAAAGTGGAACCTGAGAACAGCAACGCTGTCTTTAAATTGACTACAAATAACTACCTATAACTAATGACTATATACACTCAGTGACCAGGAATATAGAAAATCCTCAGTGACATTTTTTGTTGTTTTGGCTCTGAGTCTGTACTCAAACTGTGTTAAATATGACTATGTATGTTAATTTGTCCAATATTACATTTGATCCCCCATTTTAGGAGATCAACAGTAATCTGACAAATTAACATAATGAATAAAGAAGTCATATCAGACAGCACCGATGAACTGACAGTACAGAATAAAAACACTGATAAAGTGACCATCACTGCTCAAAGATAGATCTTTTTAATAATGGTGTCTAAGACAGACAAACAAATAATGTTTACAGAACATAAGTAACTTTTACTAGTCTTTTGGTGTCTTGCTGGCCTCTGCTGGACAGAATTAAAATGTCATGTCTTTGACAATAAATCTAAGGCCTTGTTTGACAAAAGAATCCGGGATGAAATAGAAACAAAATGATAGCAGTGTTGTCATCTCATCTGTGTCAGGTGATGATGAAACACCTTTCAAGTGTTCACTGTATGGACAAGTCTCATCCGGCATCTGTCGTCAAGAATAGATCCACTCACTATTCTACATAAGGATTCCTCATCCACAGAATAGTAGCTATCTTTTCATGTAGCCAGGCAACAGACGAGTGATCACTGATTGTAATTTGATTTGATTTAGTTTATTTTGTTGTTTGATTTGTTTTAGTTAAAACCAAAGATGAATGATCACCCAATCATTTAGTGTAGTTTAGTTTAGTTGACTTTCCTTTGCTTGTCAATTTAAAACTAAGAAGTAGGCTGCTTCCAGTTTAAAATGAACAAGACAAATCATTGATCACTCCCTGTCATGGTCGGTGTTGGTGTGATTTCATAGCCACAGTAACCATGACCTGCAGAGAGGATGAACCATGTCAAGTCTAAGTAAGGCATATGCTGTAATGGTATCAATGACAACTTTCCCCGAGCAGGGCCAAGAGGAACTTGTTACGGGAAGGGATAGCTCAACAGGTTTTTCACACATGGTTGGTTGTGTTTAGCAAATCATCTCTCCTGGCAACAGGGTGCAAAATGAATCACATGAATCATAGGAATGATGTTATGTGGCGCATGAATAGTGTAGAAGGACTGGAATAACGAGTAGTGTACAGGAAACTATGGGCTTGTGTGTCACTCCTGATAAGGGATAAGCTCTTTCTCGCCCTGTCGCACCATAGTCGGAAAGAGGCCAGTATTTCAACCCTCATATCACAGATGACAAGGAAGTAAGAGATTACCGCGATTACCTGGCTACATGTGTCACTCTAACAGCTAAAGGGTTTCAACCAGGGCTTGAAGAAAACCATTGGCAAGGAAAGAAAAGTCACCTATGGTTGGATGGGGATAGTTGGGGTTGTGCTGTTTGACACCTTGGCTAGATAGGGAAGGGAGAGTGGGTCCCAAAGTCAGGACCCATCCTGGGTCTGTTTCATACGTGGGTTTCTCCTGGGAAAATAGTGGCGAAGGATTATAACCTGAAGGGTAACAGGTTAGGGTCGCTTTCACTGGTGCCCTTTAGGTGCCCTAAATGAAACTAGAGTGCATTTTAGTGGGTTGATACTTGTTTTGACTTCTACCGTACTGCCTGGTGTACAAGCGCACACTGTATTTCCCTTATGTGGCTCTGCGCTGCTTAAACGGTGCATACCGTAATTCCCCTACGCGCACACATACGCACGCACACAGAGCCTGGCTCTTATGGCGTTGCTCCTCTAGAGCGCCCAATAAACAAGAATTATTAGAAGGATATAAATGGTAACAGACTGGAGCTGTTGATTCAAAGCACAGAATAGTGGTTGGACGGTGGCCCAAAACCGGCCTGGATTTATATTTTGCCATCAATATAGGTTTCAAGGAGCCCCAACACTGCACTGTTCAATGACCGCTTCAATATAAAGATTTCATTTATAGGCTGGCTTCAAATTTCACAGCCTTAAAAAGGCTTGACATCGGCGCACATTGTTGCCGTTTGGCAGTGTACAAAGTACCCCTTCTTTTTTCTGTTAAATTCACAATTTTAAGTACCGTAAGTAAAAACATCAAATGTTCCCCATGCGTATGTCACAATTCATACAGTAAAGGTGTGTTTTAGAGAATGTTCTTTACACTTTAATTTTCACGGTGCTCAATACTCTTCATTACACCGTTGCTTGCTACCACCTACACATTACACAGACTTTAGTTAATGTATTTACTCACTGACATACTTTGATTTGCATGATGCTCACACTAGTCAAAACATCACTGGTGCCATCAGCTTCTAATTGAGATAGCTGAAAAGTGCTGTAATGAGACGTTAAGCCGCTCTTCAACCGGAGCACCTGAGTTCAAGCCTCCATGTCAGCAAGCCTCCATCCTGCTGAAGTGTCCTTGAGCAAGACCGAATCTCTGCCAGCTTCAAGGACGTTGTTCTGTAGCTTATCCTGCCCTCTCCCCTCCCTGTGGAGGAAAAAGACCACAAATGGGATTATCTCACACATAGCTGACTCGTTACATTACATTACATTACAGCATGGAGCAGACACTTTAATCCGAAGCGACTTACATACAATCATACCGTTGTTGGAGGCAGCCATGCAAGGCGCCAACCTGCTCAACGGGAGAAATTTGGGGTTAGGTGTCTTGCTCAAGGACACTATGACAGATTTTTTTTCCCCTGGAGGAGCTGGACTCAAACCCTCAACCTTGCGGTTACTGGGCGGGAACTCTACCTCCTGAGCTACTGCCGTCTCCAGCTGTACCTAGCATACCTGCACTATCCCACTACAATTCACATATTTCAATACTCATATGAGCAGCAACGTTCAAGTGCCATATTCTTATTCTATTTGGAACCATCGGAAAATAATTGATCATGGTAATCCTTCGTAGAAGAGTTAAACCATAACTATTAACCACTTCTGATGCTTCATAGAGCAACTTTAGACCTATTGATGCACCG
>OMOT01035348.1:3261-17569 GCA_900312575.1 Acanthochaenus luetkenii
TCTTGGCCACCGCGGATTGAAGACGACACTTTGTATTAGAGATAAGTAGACGCACCGACGACCTTCACGTCTTACACCACCGGCGCAGTTAACGTTAACCGGATACGTTGCTTGATAACATTGCCGCGGTGTTGACAAACGTTGACTTTTCCCCACTTTTCTCGAATGCGTTGCAAATGTGATGACGTCACCGACGCCACTTTTTCCTGAAGTTATGGCGGAGCGCAACTTTTCCAACTTGTCTTGGTAAGTTAAAGCTACAGACACTGCGACTTTCTGAGTCCTGTTTGAAACGACGGCTACGTATTGTTTAACCCTCCCTTCCCCCCCATCACACACCTCTCTGTCGCTCTCCGCGGCCCAGTAATGCTTCGAAATCTGTCGAACAAGTGATGTTTGAATTGAGCTGTGCAACGAGGCTTAGCTAGTTGGGAGTTCGCTTCTGAGGGCCCACGGGAAATGTCACTATTCTACATTCGGCAACTTGCTCGGCTAGGCCTTATAATAGCACGTACACCAATAACCGTGCGGTTCGTTCATGCATCAGCTGCGTTGGTCGCTTACAAGTGCTACTTTTTATTTTAACGTGGTTACGCTTAGTGCGGATGTGCATTCAATGGGAACTCAATTGAAGGCGTCCAAGAGTCAATTGAGCCCGAATATGCCACTGACCCGTTGATCTCACCTACATTTATTGCCACGGAAATGTGAATGTACTGCTTTTAGAGTAATGGTTGCTAATGGCTGAGTACCATGGCTTGAGTTATGTAGACTTGATAGGAGTACCAGTCGGTATCCTGGACTTGACGTTCTCTGTGTTGATACCCATCCCTGGGTGGATCACAGCGCTTGTTTTGAACACACTTCGTGCCGCATGGTGGGCGAAATAGACCCAGAACCGTCCCTGCTTCTCTGTTGCGCCACGAGTCTTATGTGACACTGTTAACCACTAACCGCAGCGAATCATCTCTTCAGTCCTAACAGGTCTCGTGTATAAGGCAGAGAGGCCATGTCAAGGAAGTGGGTGGCGTGCAGACAGAAAAGTGTACATGCACCGAGAAGGAAGGTGGAGAACAAGAGTGAGTCTGTTTTTGAAAACAAAGCAGAAGTGGGAGCGTGTTTGTTTGTGATGGGTTGGTACAACCTGAGTTGTAAGAACTCTTGGCCGTTGCCTAGCTGACACATGAGGGTCAGACATTGTGCCTCGCTGTTGGTGTGTTGGTGTTTCGCTCCAAGCACAGATGCATTCTTTATTTTACCAACAGTGTTCACGTTGTTCGTACAGTAGCGATCCTGTTCTGCTACTTCACTGCCCCACTTTTATTTCACCAGACACCCATGTCGTGACCCTTCATGCTATGAGCTACGTCTGCGTCTGGAGTCTGTTGAAAGCATACTGTAAATAACATGGCTGACCCCTGTGGCGGCCTGAGATTCTCCTGGTCTGAGACGTGGATTAGTTTGTCCATACTACTCTATTCCTCCCCCATCTGTCAGTGGGAAGGGGAAATTGCTAGATGCCGGTTTTATGCCCAAAAGCTACAGATGTAGTGTGCTACAGCTAAGCTACTTGTAGGGTTGGTCCCAGAATTTATGGAGCACATAAGACTAATGAACTGGTCAGGAAATAGCAGATGCTCTCTTTAGTCTGATGTGTCACGGCTTGCTGCATTGATATAACATTCAAGTGGCCCTGATCATGCCATCATCCAAGATGGTGGCCCATGGTAAAAACATGTTCAGAGGTTATGTAAAATATTTGGGGTGGGTATGTAGGATGGGTAGGTAGATAGATTTCATTAATCACTCTTTTTCAAACTAAAAACATTAACATCCTGTTTTACCCAGGATTGCTGCTGAGTCTGCACACCACCACCATCCTTACCAAGGAGAAGGAGAACTAATGTAATATCGATAAAAAGGTCATTTGGTGATGTGAGCTTTCCAACATTCTGAGTACTAGCACTGTGTGTGTGTGTGCCTGTTTTTTTTCCAGACCATTGAGAGCACTTTGCTTTGCTAATGGAGCACCTCCAGGGAGCATGGAAGACCCTGAGCAACGGCTTCGGAATGAAGGACTCTGTGTTCGAGGGCCCGTGCCTTTCACCAACCATGGTCCAGGGCTTCCCCTACCAGCGTCGCTCCTCAGATGACAGCAAGATGCCTGACTGTAAGACTAGCAGCACAATCCGTGTCTACCTCCCTAACCAGCAACGCACTGTGGTGAGTTGATTTTGAGGTAGGGAATGCCATACCGCTGCCTCGAAGAGTGACCCGAGCTTGGTTTACCCGGCTGCCCGTAAGGCTTCAGAAGCGATACCAGTGACATTGTTAACAGTTTGTTGAAGTTATATTGAACAGTGCCTCTGTTTACATCCTGGCAGGCAAGGCCGGGTTTAATACTGCAATAATCTGTGTTTCTGTGTGGGTTGTGCTGTGGTCCCTCAGGTAAACGTGCGACCGGGTATGACTCTGCACAATTGCCTGATCAAAGCCCTGAAGGTGCGGGGTCTGCTGCCCGAGTGCTGCGCTGTCTTCAGGCTGCACCCAGGGCAAAGGAGGTGAGCGCTGGTCTGTCACGGGATCCAGGGAAATCAAATCTGATGCAGATCAGGTCACATTCTACGCTCCGCCGCTGTGGTATTCCTTCATGGAACATGTTTTATCCCTTTTCATAACAGCAAGAAGCTACGGGTGGATTGGAATACTGACTCCACCTCTCTGATTGGGGAAGAGCTGCTGGTGGAGGTTTTAGATCATGTGCCCTTGACTACACATAATTTTGTGAGTACCTGAAAGCATTTATAATGCACTCAGACACTCAAAAATTGTCACTGCTTCATAAATGAATGTACACTTTTCTTTCTATTTCAGGTTCGGAAAACATTTCTGAAGTTGGCATTCTGTGATATTTGCCAGAAGTTTCTTTTGAATGGTTTCCGTTGCCAAACGTGTGGCTACAAATTCCATGAGCATTGTAGCACCAAAGTGCCCACGATGTGTGTGGACTGGAGTAATATCAGACAACTGCTGTAAGTCTCTTCTATTTAGAATGGGAGGGTAATGTAAAATGGCCACCCAATAACTAACTGCCATTTCATTCTATAACGATGACTTTTAACGGTTACATGAAGAATAGCTCATTTGGGAAACGTAAAGGACAAAAGACGTATATCAATTACAGTTAGGATGAGTAACGCTTGCTGTCTCGATAAACCCAATTTCCCCAGGGAGGCCATTCGTTTAATTTACAGTAAGTTGAATCTAATCTCAAGTTAGTTTCATAGTGCATCACAGATGGCGTCGGGATAAAGAAAAGGAGAACAAGCTCTGCTGATACTGCAGGTCTCTTAGCTTGAGTACCGGTAGTTCTATAGTAGTATATAGCGTTGCATACTTGCACTGGGAATAGAGGGTTGTTTTGCATGCAGGCTGTAGGGCGGACATTAAGTATTCAGAGATCCATATCACTGACAGTTGACAGATAAGCCTTTTTATCTGAAAATGTTGTAGTCCTTAGCAGTTAGTTTTCATTAAGCATGTCTCTCTTTAACATCACACACATGCTCACATATTGTATATACAAAGAAAGATTCCCCCTCTCTGTCTTCAGGTTGTTATCGACACCAGGTGAAAGTGGAGCGCCGTCCCTTCCCCCATTGACATCTCGGCGAATGAGAGAATCCTTGACTCGGTTTCCTAATAGGTGAGACAAACTTCATGTTCTCGGTCTGACCACAGACCCATGATCCTTGTGTTTGTGTTGGTCCCTTTGGTTGGTATAACTTGGCCACTTTGACCTCAAATCCCTGGCAACAGTCTGCCAGCAGCAGGAAGTACACGGTAATCCTTCCTAAAAAAAAATGTGTGTGGGTTAATGGATGTTTTGTGGGTTACAGGATTGGGATATCAGATTGAGGCTGAGGTAACATGACAATTTTTATGTAATTGCCATGCTTGACTGTATCTCAGCCGGTGTCGATAAAATCTAAATTGTAAAGCACATCAATCTTGATTGAATTAAATCCTGTTTTTAATGACGTCTTCAGCTGTATGGGGGCTTACCAGTCATGGGGCTGATGTAACAAGAGGTGTGAAAAGAGGCTGTTGTTTCAGGAGCACTTCAATGGTTAAAAAGCACTCAGAGCTGCCAAATTAGCACTCACACAGTGTCAAGTTGCCATGCAGAGCAATCTCAAATAATCTTTTGAAACATAGTTTGTATTGCCAAAAGGTGGACTTGTTCTCATGGAGTGCACTCCATGGTCATAAGTGTGGTGTAATATGATCTCTGTTTATAGACGTCATTCAAATGGAGTCCCACTTTCCCCCTTTTCACCAGTAGCCCACAGTGCAGCGCAGAGATTGGCCCAGTCAGAAGATACATACCAAGACCTGTTCTTGTCATCTACCATTCTTATTCATACATTTCTGGACATTTTGACTTGTTGCATGTAATTTATGATAATGTTTGCACTTGTTATGAATGTGAACAACTGAAGTTTGACCAACGTTTGGATTGTTTGGAGATTTATTTGGCTGGTGAGCTTTGTACTGTACAACTGAGCCAACACGGAGCTTGGCAAATATCAAGAGCAAAATACCTCTCTACGCTACACAAGCTATCCATAAATGGGAGAAGGGGAAAACCACAATATAATTCTACCTGGAAGTAATTGCCCACATTTTTAAGTTGTACTTTGTGTGTTGTGTTTTGCTGGCATTTGTTTATTTGTATTTATTTAACCATAAGATATGCTTCCCATTGACTGAGAAATCCTTGTGTGTTAATAATCTGTACAACATCGGGGTCATGCCTTCTCAGAAGATGGAACAATTGGTGTCACAGTGGCTGAACAGAGTGTTGTCCAGTTGTTAAACAGATGATTCCTGAATGGGGAAAGTGAGAGCAAATGGCAGAAATGAAACCAAAAATCTACCACCACACCCATGGATTTTAAAGAAGTTGCTGAGTTCAGTGCTTGTTTTTATGTTGAATGTCGGTGGTGTGTCTCTTATTGTGAAGCGCTGAAACAAACAAAACAAGTTGCGCAGCCTTAATCATTCTTAATATTTTGTCTGTTTTCCCTCTGCCAGCTCTATGCACCGCTATTCCACCCCTCATGCCTTCAACTACACCGTGCCCTACCCACCCACAGGAGGCACTCTCTCCCAGAGGCAGCGCTCCACTTCCACGCCCAACGTCCACATGGTTAGCACCACCCTGCCTATAGACAGCAGCATGATTGAGGTAACTACACACCACACAGGCCCCTTGGGTAGTCCTGGAGGTCCAGGTAGCCAGTCTTAAAATATCTCCTGCCTGAGAGTGGTCTTACCCTCTTACATCCCAGGCATTCCAACCATCCTAGCCTGGCTCTTTTCTACCTAATCTACCTCTCTGTTCTGGATTCAGCTTGATTTGCGCGATTCCCGGGCAGCACTCTGTCATTCACTCCTTCCTCACGTTCCTTTACTGTGTCCCTTTCCCCCTGTCTTCACTGGCCTGTTGTATTGTATCCCACTGGGGAGTAGCTAGACTGCCTGAATGCCTCCCCCAGCTCCTGGTGCCATAGATTCTGGCTGAAGAGGAGAGTAGGTATTGTGCACTTCCCCCACTCTTTTGTTAAGGCCGCATCTGAGAGTCCAGAAAAGTTTAGAAAGCTGTGTGCAGTCTGAATAGCATGCCTTGCAAACAGGCTATCCACATTTACACACTTTGTTAGTGAGTGACCACACAGCAGCTGGTTCACTCTTTGGACGAACTGACAGAATTTGTCTGTGTTTTTGTCTCTCTAGGATGCAATGCGTGATCATGACTCTGGTAAGTGACTGGCCAGCTCATCCGCTGTGCTGGAGAACGTACACTTGTGGCATGTCATTAGCTTCATGTCATACATTGGTTGAATACGTTTCTTGACAGTCTCTCATACTGAATCCCTTCTTTCCGTTCCTGACTTCTTAGCGGGGAGTTCCCCCAGCCAGAGCCCAACGGGTTGGTCCCAGTCCAAAACCCCTGCACCTGCCCAGCGAGAGAGGGCTACGTCCTTCAACACTCAGGAGAAAAATAAAATTGTGAGTTCTACGTCTCTGTTATTGTGTTCGCTGGTGGTGCTGTAAATAACATCCCAGATATAAGTAACTGCCCTTTTTGTGCAATCAGAATGCCAAAACAGAATACTGGCTTATTTTATTACTCAGGCTTATGTTGCAGTGGTAACGGAGTTTGTGTGTCTTATATCAGTTGCACATTTTTGGGTTTCTGTTCATCCAGAGGCCTCGGGACAAGCGGGACTCTAGTTACTACTGGGAGATCGAGGCCAGTGAGGTGTTTCTAAACTCCTGCATCGGTTCAGGCTCCTTTGGAACTGTATACAAAGGGAAATGGCATGGTAAGGATACGTTTCAGGTGGGGTAGGGCACTTACATTTATCACTGTAAACATGTTCTAAAAGTCTAAAGACTTTAAAATGAGTCACTTGACAAATAATATATTTGGCAAACTGTCAGTATGCATGTAGCATCGCTTTTCATCTGCGTTTATAGAGACTTTCCCGCGTCAAGCGCAACGGAGCACTTTATCTCAGTTCTCAGACATTGTTTGTTGTTTTAGGTGATGTAGCAGTGAAGATTTTAAAGGTGACTGACCCAACACCAGAGCAGTTTCAGGCATTCAGAAATGAGGTGGCTGTCCTGAGGTAAGAAACACAAGATGGCAAATTGGTGCAAACTGACGATTTCTTGGTAGATCATCTTCATTTCAGACTTTTATCTCATCTTTGTTTGTTTTGGTGATTTCCTCTTCCCCGCTGGTCACAGGAAAACACGACACGTCAACATCCTGTTGTTCATGGGCTACATGACGAAGGACAACCTGGCCATTGTGACCCAGTGGTGTGAGGGCAGTAGCCTCTACAAACATCTCCACGTCCAGGAGACAAACTTCAAGATGTTCCAGCTCATAGACATCGCCAGACAGACAGCTCAGGGCATGGAGTAAGTCTTAAAGAATGTATTTATTGACTGTTGGGTTCCAATTAACCTGAGCTGAGATGTCCTCTAATTTCTGTCTCATTTTCAGCTATTTGCATGCCAAAAACATCATCCATCGTGACATGAAATCCAACAGTATCCTTTCCGTCGACTGTTTCAGAGTGTGTAATTGTGTAAAGTGTACAGATAAAAAATGAATTGTACCATAATCTTCATACTGGTAGGGATCTTTGCCTTCTTCAGTCTGTGCCTTAGCTGCGGTTCCTTGACATCAATGTAGACATCTTCTTGCATGAAGGGCTGACAGTGAAAATTGGGGACTTTGGTCTGGCCACAGTGAAGGCCAGGTGGAGCGGCTCACATCAGGTGGAGCAACCTTCTGGATCCATTCTCTGGATGGTCAGTACGCTTTTTTTTTTAAATCTCAGAAGAACAATAAGATGACTATATGGCAGCGTAGGAGTTTCTGTTGATGAGATTCTTTAGAAACTCAGATTAGAAATTGAATAATGTCTGTTCTTGTGCTTTTTTACCCTTCTGTCCTAAGGCTCCTGAGGTTATCCGGATGCAGGATAACAATCCCTACAGCTTCCAGTCTGATGTCTATTCCTATGGCGTTGTTCTCTATGAGCTGATGACGGGAGAGCTCCCATACTCCCAGATAGCAAACAGAGATCAGGTGAATTGTCAATGTTAAAAACATTGCTTATCTGGTGTGTCCTCATAGTTCAATGGTACATACTGAAAGTACATGTTCTGTACCAGTGACATGGTGTGGCTAGAACTAGACTCTCCCTCTCATCCTCCCTGCTACTCCATTGTGTAACAAAAACTATTTGCCAAAAACTTTAGGCCTGTGACTTTTTGGTACCTTGTTAGATTTGATCAAGTCAAACGAAGCTGGAGGGTTAACCCACTTTCAGGCATGTGTCTAAGCTCTGCTCCCTGCCTGGGTTCCAGTGTAGTGCCAGGCCAGAAGGTGGTGGGGAGGCTCTGGGTCGCTGTCTGAAGGGGGGTTGTGGAGCTGGCCCAAGGCCCACCATGGAACAGAAGCAGTCACCCTGGAGCCACTGGCCTAATTTTAGGCCCAGTAACACAACCCTGTGTTTGTGTGTGTGAGTGAGTGAGTGAAAGCGTGCATGCGTGCATGCACACGTGTGTGTGTGTGTCTGTGGTTCTGTGTATATGTCAACTCACACACCACTAGGCCCACATCTGGATTATGTCTGACTCCTTGTTCAATTTACAAATTGCATGTTGTTACCTCCGGTTATGTTTTCTCCCCCGTTTGTCTGTATGCAAGATATGGACTAATTTGGATGAAACTTGGTGGATTGATAGGTTATGGGATAAGGACCAATTGATAAAATTTGGCAGATGATCCGGGTGTAGTAGGACAATGGGGACTCTTTGGTGTGGCGGAAGTATGCTCAGCTGACCTGGCAGGCACATGGATAACTCTTATCATACTTCATCTCTGTAGCGTCATACACTCGTGCCCACAAAATAGCTCTAGTGTTTGAGATGTCTTACCTTAAACTCTCTGGCCGTATTTATTAAGGATGTCAGGTAGACTGCTGATGTAGGATTGATGACTAGGCCTCCATGACTGTCTCACTGGCTCTTGGATCAATACTTCTACTCTGAAATGTTGTCAAATTGTCAAAAACAATGATAAATATTGCCCACTGTCCCTCATAGCTATCAGTCTCTGCTGTCTGTGATTCTCCCCTCAGATTATCTTCATGGTGGGAAGGGGCTATTTGTCGCCAGACCTCAGTAAGCTCTACAAGAGTTGCCCCAAAGCCATGAAAAGGCTGGTGGCCGACTGCATCAAGAAGTTGAAGGACGAGAGGCCGCTCTTCCCTCAGGTAAACTACTGCCCTGGTAATTATAGGCTTTAAGCCATATGAAGGGTGCTCAGCTAATATCTTTTGTTTCTCTCCTCTCTCATAATCTTTCCAGATCTTGTCATCTATTGAGCTTCTCCAGCATGCCCTCCCTAAGATCAACCGCAGTGCCTCAGAGCCCTCCCTGCACAGAGCCTCTCACACCGAGGACATCAACGCCTGTACACTGACCTCCACCAGACTGTATGTGTTCTAGAGGCTCAGACTGCACTGCCCCTCCTCCTCTTCGTGGACTTCTCCTCTTTCTCCTCCTCTAAATATCTGAAATAGTCCACCCGATATGCCCAACTTCTTTACACACAGATACAGAAGGAGACCTGCAGATGCAGAGACGGACGTACTCGGACACACAGTAAATATCTTAATTGTGCGGCGGAAAAGAGGAGGAGGAGGTGCATCTGAGAATGTCAGTGGATGGGATTGATGGATGATAGATTGCAGATGGATCTACACCTGAAGAGGATGTCATGCGATGCCCATTGGACTGGTTCTTTGCTAACCACTGCAGCAGTGATTGAGTTCTGCAGAGGCTCCCGTGTGGCAATGCAGTTGGTGAAATGTGTAAATATATGCACGCACTTGTACCTAAAGACAGAAAAATAGACATTGAAGGACGTTCAAGAGAAAGAGAGATGCGTCTCTCTAAATTTAGGCTCTGTGATGTGAAGCACACCCTTCTGTTTGGCTGCCCTGGTTTCTGATGAAGAGGACCGTCAACGCTTACCTGCCTTAAAGCATTAAAGTTTGGTAGAGGTTTGGGTGGTGTAGTTACCTCGCCATGATGTAATTCCAAATATTGGCGAGATATCTTCAATAGTTGCTCTGGAGAGTAAAACTTGATAATCCAAAATAGCTTCAGAGACCGAATCACCCCATTTGTTATTGGTTCGGGAGTGGGTGTGGACATTTGGACCGATCAGGTAGCTTCTTACATGCGCAAACAAACGGGGTGATTCGGTCTCGGTTCTTCTTCCTAATTCAAATAGTAAAATCAACACAAAGTAGACTTCTTTTTTTAATGCTGTATCGGGTTTTGTTATTTTACACATTGGTAGAATCCGCTTTGTTCTCGTTCGTTTGTGTGCTAAAGGTGTGACTTTGAGACACGTTTCTCCGTGCAATGCAAGTCAATGTGGAGAGAAATAAGCCCTATTTTGGATTATTATTTGGAGTTGCATCATGGCAAGGTAACTACACCACCCAAACCTCTACCAAACTTTAATGATGCTTTAAGAGGAAGCAGCCTGATCTAAGATCCTGCACAACTTCACCTCTGGTTATCAAAAAACAAAGCAGTTGGATGTAGTCCATTTAGTTGCACAGTAGTATTTGATTTCGCATCGTCTTAATCAGAATGGAGTGAATATGGGAAATTGTTATTGTTGTCTTCAACTTCTTTTAACTTTTTTTTAATTATTATTATTTTGTTGGGGTGGAATTATGGAGGAATATAACCTGCCAGACGGCAAGCATGAGTGATCGAGGGAAACTTTGAATTTGCACATTTTAGAAAAAGCAATGGCTATGTTTTCGACAGTCCATACGATTTGATTCATGGCTTTGACTTCTCTGATCTGTAGATACCCACACGTTTTGATCAGTCCTTATCCTGGGTAGGTTATCATGAGCAAGGATGTTTGGCAGTCGTCGTAAATATTTAAAAATGATTTGGAAACTAATTTGTATTTGTCTTATGTCTCTTTCAGGAGGTTAAATGTTTTATTGGTGAGAAAGTTGTTTATTCAATGTTTTAATAAACTTAAGTTAAATTCCTTTGCCGATGTAGGTTGTATTGATCACCTTTGTTTGCTACTCATGTCTCGTTCTAGAAGTGCAGTTAACGGTCAACATATTTTGTGCCACTGGTGTAAAATGACAGCCGTGGAAGCGGGTGAGGTGGCAGTGTATGATTTAAAGCTATCGGATTATACGGCTTCTCTTCTTGTTCCCTGCCTCAGTAAAATCTCACACATGTGCAAGACTTTGTGGCACGGTGTAATGTTTGCTGTAGCAATAGCAATGTGGTGTAACCTCACAGGGGATCCAGTACAGACAAGCCACTAGGGGATTTCACCATTGGCTGATGCCGCTGTGCACTGCATAGCCACTGGCAAACTCAGTGGAACAACAATCAGTCAGCAAGGGAGGGACATGTGGTGGAAAGAGAGAGGACAGTTATGTTTTGTTTTAGGGTAAACATCCCAGGTCTAGTTCTTGCTGGGCCGGACCACTTGACTTGGTCCACCCTCAAGTCCAACTTCACAGTACATTTGAACTAAATATGGGTGTTTGCTGTTTTTTCAAATGTTTTATGGCCCTTTGACTTTCGGCCAGGGCAAATAACACGATGTAAGCGTTCCGAGTTCTTTATTTCGTCGAAGCACACGTCCCAGAAAAAGCCCCGTCGTAGGGGAAAATAGCTCTGGTATCGTCAAACGTGGTGCAACACAACAAGACCAAAGCTATCTGCTGACCGCCAGTCTTCTATTTTTGAAACAGTTTTGCTATATGTGTTTATGTGTTCTATTTCTGCATTCTGACCAGCCACAGAGGCTGGCCTAAATAGAACCAACACCTAAGGAGCCCAAAGGTCCCACGTCCCTGGCCTGCGAATAGCGCCATCTACTGAATTTACTTCCATAATGTTGGGTGTCAGCCTGCTGAACGTATAGGCCTGCCTAGTAATTCATCTTCACATTTAAATTGTCACGTAGCCTTGGGTGAGCAAGCATACACAAAGAGGAAGAGCAAGAGAGTTATGCTGTCTGCTTATGTTCCTATTTTCTCCATACACAGGCCTACACTAATCCACTCAGACTCTTGTGAAAATATACATGCATGCAAATGCTGGACTAGAGCTGATAACAGGCTTCCGGAGAGGTGTGTATGCATGCATGTGTGTGTGTGTGGGCGGGCCTGCAGATATAGACACTAGATTGGGTGCATTTTAATAGGATCCCTTCTATCAAGTATGGTCTCTGCAAAGATGGCCTCCAGCAGTATCCGGCACTATGAAATGCTACCAAGTGAAAAGCCCTCAATTGCTTAGTCATGTTAATGTTGTGATTTTGTCAGGTCGCATCTGTATCCATAATGGTGCAACAGCAGCCTACAGTATGTGGAAGCTCTATTGGCTAGGACAGCACACGTGTTGTTGTATTTCAAGGGTTGTATAAATACTGTGACCAAGTGAAGGTATTGCATAACCACTATGACACAGTATGTTTATTGTGCCTCATGGCCACCACCAGATGGCGACCACGTCTCTAGTTTCGACTCATCAGTGCAGCAGTATTGTTTCACTTCATTTTATTTGATTTGGAATGAAAAATACCCTCTGAAATCATGTACGCATAAATATTCCATAAGCATTGCCACGTTGAATGAGTAAGCATACATGTGCACTGTGCATTAGGCCTATATGTGTTGTGTGATGTGTTGTGTTTGAAACAAAAGAAGACACATGCAAAAGCTATATACATATTGTGCTTGTACTCTGTAATGACAATAAAGTGAATCTAATCTAATCTAAACTCTGAATAGGTCTAATCATCAGGTGCGTCTTGTCCTTATCTAATGCAGGACCCTTATAATCTCCTTTAGTAAGGGATGCAGGTGTTGTACGTCCCCTTGCTGTCTTTTTCAGCAGATGGACGATGCCAACATAGTGTGCCACCAGGAGGCGCAATTCACTCATCTTCTGCAGCAGCTTAGCAAACAGCTGTGGGGAGAGTAGGTGGAAGGTCTTCAATGGGTTTCACATTCGCCAGGCCAGGGCGATCTGCATGACATCAGTACCATCATGGATGGATATTTTTTCTAATTCTCAGAAGAATCTGGATCATATTTTAAACATATGCAGAGTTATGACTATGTGCAGTATGGTGGAAAATTGAAACACTATTTATCTTTAAGGAATATACAGTACAATGTTGAAATATCAGAATTACTTTACACTGTTTGTGAGGATACTGTTTTCAAACTGGTTTGCTAATACATATCTTGTGTGTTGCACAACAGCTTTTGTTATTCAGCTAGAGTAGTGCAATAATTGAGAATATCAAGAGATATTAATGATTAGGTAGGAACTATGCTATCAATAATCAAGTTTTCTTTTGATGTAAACTATATTATAGTATTAGTATTATACTACTAATAGGCCAAACATGTATAGGTTCCATGTCAGGTTTGTAAAAGTGCAAAAGTTGATAGCAGGAAAAGAGGAACAGTGTGTGTGTGCATGTAAGAGATATGTGAATGACCAAGAGGAACCTGTGTGTGAGGTTTGCTTTAGGGAGGATGCATCTGTATGAGAAAGGGATAAAAAAAGGGCTTTTGATGCTTCTTTTTGCATTTTGTGAATTTCTGCCCTTTTTTTGAGGAGGCTCTTCATGAGAATAAACCATTGTATGTACGTTTTCTTTTCTTATATCCTGTTTAGAGTATACGAACCTAGAGAAAGGTACTCAGGTTCTTATACTGATTGTGTTTTGGTCTTTGCATTGTGAATTTACTTCAATAAAGGATTAATCCTCAAATAGATTAGGCTCAGCATGAAAGGCATACATTGGGCTGCACACTGATTTACATCACAGGATCACCTTACGTCATCATCCAAACAGATCATTGACATCCCAACTGCAATTTGAGTCGGAACCGTTCTGTTCTGAAGGTCTTAGTTTTCAAGGGGGTTGTACTACACTTATGACCAAAAGGAGAATAGGACTGCCAATACTAGGACAGGTGTATCCTTACAGTGTGGTAGGCTAATATCTTAACTGTAGAGGGGTTGTGATATTGGGGGGAGGAGGTCAGCATTGACACAGGCACGCACAGATCGCCAGCTGGTCAGAAGTGTCTGCGGTATTCTATCACCCCTTCCTTCAGAGGGAGGAATATTAGGCCTATTATCTTTTTAAATAGGCGCTGTCAGTGGCCTGCATAGGTTTAATGTAAAAGGGAAAATAAATCGATAATGCTGTTAACTACAGAACAGTGACTTGCTCAAGAACACTCCAGCAGGTTGAAAGACCACTAGGCCGCCCTGCTGCCGAAAGGATATTATAACACAGTGACACAGTAACCCTAACCCTAACCCCTAACCCCTAACCTCTAACCCTAACCCTAACCCCTAACCCCTAACCTCTAACCTCTAACCCTAACCCTAACCCCTAACCCTAACCCTAACCCTAACCCTAACCCTAACCCTAACCCTAACCCCTAACCCCTAACCCCTAACCCCTAACCCTAACCCTAACCCTAAACCCTAACCCTAACCCTAACCCCAACCCCACCCCCACCCCCCACCCCAACCCCAACCCCAACCCCACCCCTAACCCTAACCCCTAACCCTAACCCTACCCCTACCCCTAATCCTACCCCTAACCCTAATCCTAATCCTAACC
>OMOT01035417.1:16452-31486 GCA_900312575.1 Acanthochaenus luetkenii
TTGTTGTCCCACCGAGGAGAGGGGACGTTGCTGCCGTCAGGGTCGCCCACCGTCTCTGAAACGTCTTTTGTTCAGAGCCCGTTCGTTTTCCCAACTGTACGCTACGGACGAACCCCGTTGTTTGCTCTTCCTCCATTGTCTAAATGTGGCACACTGAGCGTTTGCTCGTCTTCACAATAACGCAACAAGCTATCGCGTGTAGACAACGCGGAAGACCTTTTGTCGAATCGAATGCCCCGTTCTGCCTATTGCGTCCCGTTGTGGACAGACGGGTTTTTAACGAACCTTTACACTCTAGGCGTTTAGCCGAGTGTCTTATCCAGAGCGCCGCACAATGAGCATGTAACGTTATAACATACCTCGAAATGACCAAAGTTGAGGGAATGGTCGAATCAGTTTTTCAATGTCTTGACATGAATGTCTGAGATTTAAAAAAAAAAAAAAAAAGCCATGTAGGGATTGATAGTCACACTAACACCGCAACTGTTTGAATGAATGACTGTTATGAGTTATTGAGTTTGATGGGCGTTTCATTTCATAAGATGACTGGGCTCTGCTGCTGCCATCAGCAATATGGTTTGTATATGAGAGAGATTGTGTGTGTATATGTACGTTAGAGTGAGAAAGACATGGGAATGTAACCAGCCTAATGCATTAAGTCAAACATTGCCACAGTAGACCTCCAATGTAGCGTCACAAGTTAAGTATTGGAAGGATCCATGTTCTATGCTTGGAAACCATGTGAGAAACATGCAGTTTCAATATTTTTCAGTATAACATGACCCTGCTCCCAAAGCACTTTCCCTCTTAGTTTTCTTCCGGTCTCGGTCAATATACAGAAGTGACTTAGTCTGAGGGTTTCCCCCGCTTCATGCTGTTGCACCTTATAACTGTAGCCTCAGTGCACACACCTGCCCAGTCACTATTTACCCCTCTGCGGCTTCTCACCCTGACCCTACTGCGTTCGCTCCCCGTGTTTGGCACCCCATCAAACCGCAAACTGATGCCCAGGAGAGGAGTCTAGCCTGTGAGAGGCAGCTACTGCTGCACTGGCTGTCTGGCTCCGAGCTCCAGGTTGGAGGCAGATCGTTCCACAGAGCACTCCTAGTCATATATAGGCTAGTTGATAGTTTCTCAAATTCATGTCTGGGCTGTATTTACTTTTTTGAAAATGTCAGTTATTAGAATAATCAGCGTTTGAACATTTGTAGCTATGCATTGCAGATGCAATTGTATTTCCTGAGCTGTTGCTTCATGAAAGAAATCTTTGTTTTCCTGGTAGATAAGATTGGCTTCTCTCTCCTTCCCGCCTAGATTTTGGTTCACTCTTCGACCTGGAGCACGACCTCCCAGATGAGCTCATCAACTCCTCAGAACTGGGGCTGGTCAACGGAGGGGACCTCAGCCAACTCCATACCAGCCTTGGAGGAGGGATGGGAGGTATGGGTGTGGGAGGAGGCCAGGACGCGGCTGCCAAACACAAACAGCTCTCAGAGCTCCTCCGTGCTGGAGCGCCACACCAGCAGGGCGGCCCCACTCCCAACAACACAGGTCCCGGGGCCTCCATGGGGATGATGGGGAGTGTGAATGTCTCTGGTGGACCTCAAGGCATAGGACCCCCGGGCCAACAGCAGCAGGCTGGACTGATGCAGCAGGTGGGGATGGTTGGAGGGGTGGCTGGGCTGAATCGGGTGGCTGCCATGATGGGAGCCCAGAAGGGCAACAGTGGACAGCAGCAGCAAGGCCTCATGGGAGGGCAGGTGATGAACGGCTCACCCAGGATGGGTTACCCTGGCAATGCAGGCATGGGTAACAATAGCAATCTGTTGGCAGAGACCCTACAGCAGCAGCAGGGGGGTCAGCAGATGGGACCTGGGGGTCAGGCTGGGATGAGGCCACAGCAACCTGGAGCACTGAACAAGGTAATCACACATAAGGCAGCAGGACCATGCAATAGGGATGCTTAGTTTATTGGCAAAAAATTGAAATCTCAGTAGCAATTGTTGCATATTTTCAAATTGGAAGAAGCTGCTATTTTTAACTGGGGTAAAGGTGTTCCTGGTGTCCTAAACAAGGTATGGTTCTGGTGTTGTGCTGAATCTCAGGCCCATAGATCCAACTGCATGTAGTAGAAAAACTAGAATTATATTAAACAGGATACAACTCTACATACACTTAGCGTGGGATTTCTGGGGCTTTGTTAAAGTTCTAAAACATAAATTCGCCCCCAAAAAAGTGTATACATGTATTATGATTCATATCACAATATTTGCATAAATGGTGCAATATACTTTTTTTTATCAGTGTCTTACAGCTCTGCCTCATATATATGTATTATATTGAAGCTCAACATTGATGCCAAAAACTAGTGGAAACTGGTGGGCTTGGGTTTGGACAGACTGCATTTCTCAATTAACTGCTCTGATTTGGGTTAAAAAATATCATTGAAAAATGCTGTTACTATATTGTTTGGGGCTTTAGTTTAGGTTTGACCTCATAAAAACCTATTCACACTCTGGTCCGATTCACGTTTGAACAGTATTTTCATGTTCAAGTTGGGTTGAACTCAGCGCAAAGGATTTCAGACCTAAGTTGAGCTCCAGGCTGAAGTTGATCTATAGTGGTTGAAACATCTAGCGCTCGAGACTGGGTACAGGCGGGAGTGTGGTTATGTGTCGGACTCACAGCAGCGTCACTACTCACTGTGTGGTATTGATGGTTAACCTGCTCTCTATGTAATACTCCACGTGGTTGTTTTGATTTCGCTCTGAGGTGTAAAAGGCACTACAGCAGAAGGGCCTGTATCTGTTATGGCAGGAGAGAGTAGCATCAAGTGGCCTTTGCCTTACTACTGTGGTTGTGTAGCAACCAACACATGGGCATAGGAAAAATTTTCTTATGCACTTAGACATTAGAATAATTTAGTATCAGTAAGGGTATGGATCCATGTTCAGGGTGTGTTTTTTGTTGTTGCTGCTTTTCCTAGTTGTTTACAAAGCAAATTATGATGTTTTAACTCATCATGAAACCCAGTTAGCTGTGCTATAGCTCAGATGCGGGGATGAACAGTTTCCATGAGTTTCTAACGGTCACATAGCAACAATCAACTAACTGTTTTACATTGTTGCCAGAAATGAAGCATCTTTGATCGGTACCCTTAGGCTTGATCTTGCATTGCTGCGGTTTAAATTAGGGTTGCAAATTCTAGGGAATTTCCTTGATCGATAGTCGCCAACGTTAATGAACAACCAATCGATCAATTGATAACGAAACAGCAAAAAATTCCTTATGCATATTGCTTATTAGAAAATAAACAATGCTTTTTTTCAATCAAAGCTTTATTGAAGCATTAGATAAATACGCCTGTTTCATGGCACAACACAAATATAATTATGAACGCTGTTTTGTTTAAGTATGATATTTAAGTATTTGAATAAGGCTCGGGAAGTTGCGCTCACTCTTCCGAGGTGAATCAGTGACGTTCATCTATGACATGCAGAAATAAGATGCGCCTTAATTAGAAATGTACATTTGCAAAATGATGATGAAATGGATAAATAGATACAAATAACGTTTTTGAAAACAGCGCTATAATAGATTCCCTCTTGAAATGAGAAAGCTACGACTGCTCAGGCCTCAGTTTCAAACTTAAACTGCATAAGTGCAGTAACTATCCAAGCCTGTTGATTAAAAAAAAGAATATAAGCATGTTTACGTGATCAGGGGTGAGTCATGCGCGCAGTCGGTTTACAGTGAGACCAGCTGCTGAAAATACGCATTCCGATGGGACCGCAGGCACGCATAAGTAACCCACCCCCCACCCCTTGTCGGTCACATGGTTTGCTTCGTCGAGTGAGTCTTCTTTTGTGTAAAGTTAATAACATGTTTCCTGATTGCAGTGCGTGCGCCCCCTTGTGTTTAACTTATTGATTGCATCTCACCAACAGCTCCCGTTGACACAATTAAGATGAGACCGCAAATGGTTCAATTTGATCATTACATTTGAAATGGTCATCGATCAAATTATTAACAACAGTTAATCGATTAACGACTAATCGTTAACATCCCTAGTTTAAATGCATTATAGTTTGGTCAGAGGTAATGTTAAAGTAGCTGGTATTGTTGCGGGCTGGATCTAAGATCATACCTGATGTTGACCTGGTTTGAATTTCTTTTAAATTTGGCTTTAAGATTGGGTTTGTTGTGTTGGTAGTTTACTGTGGAGAACAGAACAGGGTATGGAGAAAGTAAGAGGAAATAACATTCTACTTATCTACTGTTCCAATTTGAACAAACTCATGGAGGTATTATTTCCAGTATAAATTAATCCTCAACATTTAGTAGGCGGTTTCACATTGTAGTCCTAGCTCCCTTTTCTCAGCAGCATAATCTCCATGGTTTTAAACAATTTAGTTACGGTACTTTGTAGAAGTTTTCTTTTTGAGATGATGTTGAAATCCCACGTGTGGTTCTACCTTGAATGCCTGAGTGATGCCAGTTAAATTGCTGCTCAAATAATGGTTTCACAGAACATGAAAAGTAATTGATCTTATCCTCTAACCTTTTTTCCTGCCTCCCTCTTCTGTTTCCTCTCCTCCATGTAATTCTCTCCTCCATATCTTTCCCTCCCGCTGTCTCTCCCTCCTTCTTTCTCTTCCTGTCTATCTTTCTCCCCACCTCTCTCCTTCTTTCTGCCTCTCCTCACCCTGTACTCCAGATGAATATGATGGCCAACACGGGCCCCTATGGTGGTCCGTACGGCCAGCCTGCCGGACAGGGGCTGGCTGGGGCGGGGCTGGGCCCGCAGCTCCAGAACAAAGCAGGCCTGCCCAACAATCTGGCTGCCCAGTTCAACATGGACAAGAAGACACCGCCGGGTCAAGGCATGCCTGGGATGGTAAGAAAACCGGATTCATTTGTTTATCTTCGTGTGTGTCTGTGCGGGTGGACTCAGTAGCCATCGTAGAAGTCTCTTATTATGCATCTGGACTCCATTTGTACTGAAGCCTATTCTCTCCCAGATGTTGGAAAGTAGAACCAAATGTACATATTTCAGCACCAAACACTGTCTCTCGAACAACTGTTTGCTATATTGTTCCTTTTATTTCCTCACAGCTGAAAGAAAACAGAATTGAATGTTTACTTCACCATATCCCACTCAGGACTGCGTGTCTCAAAAGCGTCTTAGTTTCAAGATTATCATTGTTTGCTAGTTTTCAGTAGCTGCTAATGCATGAATTACAGGTTAATAAGCATAGTAAAATATTAGCCATATTCCACTGGTTGTTTTACTCATCACTCCAGGTGTTTTATTTAAAATCCAATGCCAAATTGCGGACTGAGGTGTGTATTGTGGTCAGATGTTCCTGGATGCAACCAGGAGAAAAACATGTTCAGCTTGGGAACTGACTGAGCTAGGAAAATCGTAGACCCTGCTTTAAAGGCAAAATCCAACACATAGACTGTTAAAAAACAGATATTGGCGATGTACCTTGCATTTCTGGGTCTATTTTGCTGGTTTATTTTTTGTATTCCCTGTGGATCACTGACCAAATGTAGACAATGTGACGTGTCAAAATATTTCCAGCATAGCTACTGCAGTTGAAGTTCATTTATTTATATAGCCCATTATCACAAGCATATCTCAGAGGAGTAAATGAGCCAAACTAGATCTACCTGAACAACAATCAATGGTATTCTCCGGAGTTGCCCAGGATGTGATGTGTCAGGCGGGTGTGGGGATACTGACAAGCCCCCGTTGGAGTTCACCCCGGTGGACAAGAGGGTCGCCTCCCTGTGGTCAATGTTCAAAGCCTCCATTGCTGAAGCTGTGAGCTATGGTCTAAAAGTCTTAGTTACCTCAAGGGGTGGTAACCCTCGAACATCCTGGTGGATAATGGTGGTCAGGGAAGCCGTCCGACTGAAGGAGTCTTCGGGATATCCCGGGGGACTCCGGGGGCAGTTGCAAGGTACCGACGGGCCCGGAGGATGGCAGCCTCAGCCATGACAGAGGCGAAGCAGCGTGTGTGGGAGGAATTCGGAGAAGCCATGAAGAAGGACTTTAGGTCGGCACAAAAGCGCCACTGGAAAACCAGCACCTCAGGAGGGGAAAGCAGGGAACCATCCAAGCTGTGTACAGCAAGGATGGGACGCTGCTGACCTCAACTGGGGATCTAATCGGACAGTGGAAGGAGCACTTTGAGGAACTCCTGAACCCAACTAACCCACCCTCTATGGTAGAGGCAGAGCTGGAGGATGGGGGATCAACATCAATTTCCCTGGTGGAAGTCACTAAGGTAGTTAAACAACTCCATAGTGGCGAAGCCCCAGGGATTGATGATTGTCGAACTTCAGATTGAAGAGGAACAATGCGGATTCCGTCCTGGCTGTGGCACAACGGACCAGCTGTTTACTCTCGCAAGGATCCTGGAGGGGGCCTGGGAGTATGCCTATACAGTCCACATGTGTTTTGTGGATTTGGAGAAGGCATACGACCGGGTCCCCTGGGAGCTTTTGTGGGAGGTGCTGCGGGAGTACGGGGTGAGGAGGTCACTACTCAGGGCCATCCAATCTCTGTACGCCCAAAGCGAGAGCTGTGTTCGTGTTCTCAGCAGTAAGTCGGACTTGTTCCCAGTGGGGGTTGGCCTCCGCTAGGGCTGCGCCTTGTCACCAATCCTGTTCATGGACAGGATCTCGAGGCGTAGTCATGGAGGGGAGGGGTTGCAGTTCGGTGGGCTGCGGATTGCATCACTGCTTTCCGCAGATTATGTGGTCCTGGTGGCATCATCGATCTGTGACCTTCAGCACTCACTGGATCGGTTTGCAGCCGAGTGTGAACTGGCGGGGATGAGGGTCAGCACCTTTAAATCTGAGGCTATGGTTCTCAGCAGGAAACCGGTGGATTGCCTACTTCGAGTAGGGAATGAGTCCTTACCCCAAGTGAAGGAGTTCAAGTATCTCTGGGTCTTGTTCACGAGAGAGGGTACAATGGAGCGTGAGATGGCCCGGAGAAGCAGTGGGAGCGGTATTGCGCTTGCTTTACCGCACCGTTGTGACAAAAAGAGAGCTGAGCCAGAAGACAAAGCTCTCGATCTATCAGTCAATCTTCGTTCCTACTCTCACCTATGGCCATGAAGGGTGGATCATGACCGAAAGAACGAGATCGCGGCTACAAGCAGCCGAGATGGATGGATGGATGGACAATAGCCTCAATAGACCATAGGGGCGGCAGTAGCAGGAGGTAGAGTTCCCACCCCGCAACCGCAAGGTCAGCAGTTCGAGTCCAGCTCCTCCCGGGGATAAATCTGTCGTAGTGTCCTTAAGCAAGACACCTAACCCCAAAATTGGTCCCCGGGCGCCGTACTGTACATGGCAGCCCTCCGCTCCGGCCCCCCTAACGTGTGTGTTGTGCAATCACTTGTGTGTATCCGGGGGGGATCTGTGATGGGTTAAATGCAGAGAAATAATTTCACTAGGTGTGCGGTGCTCTGTGCATGGGTGTGACAATAAAGTATAACTTATTATTATTAATGCAATGCGGCCACAAGATATGTTGCATTTTGAATAAGGGGCGCGGTGGCTGCGATCATAGACACGCCCCAATGTTCACAAGCTGATTGGCTAGCAACTAACAGGTGATTCCCGTACACCCACCTTTGATTACAAGCATTCTCTGGGGGTTGTCGAAAGTCATTCTGGGAAATGTAGGAAATCACTAACTAGAAGTAGGTACAACAAAAGAGTATACACTTCATCACAAAATATGAAGTAGAAAGAAAGATGAACATCACAAATTGATAATATCTACGAGTGTAAGAGTATCCGTGGGTGGATTTAGCATTTAACTGTCAGGAGTGTTAATATATTACCATATCAAAATAATTTGTGATTAATTATCTGTCAGCAGCAATTTTATGGGGTCATCTTACCTACAGGAAAGCTGCTAGGCCTATATTCTGCCTAATGAATTCTTAAATTTTGCTTTAATATTGTAGGTTGACATTTGATTGGTATACTGTAGGGCTGGGCAATATTGTTGAAATCAGTATCGCGATAATTAAATGTCTTTTTTTCGATATCGGTATATATCACGATATGGCTTAGGTAGGTTTGGGTTGGTGTAAGAATTTTGAAAGTGTTTTGATATGTGGCCTAACACCAGCTTACACCGGTAATATCAGCTTCTCACCACAAGATAGCGCACATATACATGATTCCACTACCTACAATGAGAGTCACATGGAAAGGACTGAACACAACAGAGTAACATTGGTTTTTATTCCTCAACACTACAAACATTCAATTGTTCTGAGACATTTTACCATGTTAAATACAACAGCAATACAAAACAAATAAAAAACATGGCCACTAAAACGAACTGTTTATAATCGATAGGCATCATAAACGTAGTCTAAAAACTCGGTCTTGGTTATTCAGTTCCTTTATAAAACATCCAAATAAATAAAATAAGGCTCCACCCTAGTGCAACAGGTATGCTAAACCTTTTAGATAAAATCATTTAAATAGAAAAAATCGTTAGGCTCCAGCCTAGTGCAAATGTGTAGACAACGAAACGTTTTAGAAAGAGCAGATATTTGTATTTGTAAACGGCAAATAAAAAATAGTAAAACATTATATAGGCATGCATTTGTCTCAGTACTCACATTTAGTGCAATCAGAATATAAAATGCTATTTAAAGCCTGCGTGCCACAGGTCTAGGTACCTCAGGGCGTGAATAGCTACACAAGCATGTCCACTTTGTCTGGCTTCAGAAGAGACCTTTGGGGAGAAACAACATTCCCTGCTTTACTGAACAGTCTTTTCTGAGTGCTAGTCCAAATGGATAAATACTTGCGTGCTGCTTTTGACAGCAGTGAAAAGCGGGCCTCGTTGATTTTCCTCCAGTCTAATGGGTTGGCTTCTGCGTCAATCTTAGTCTCCTGTTCGTAAATTCCCATCTCCATGGCAACTTTTTCCTCAGTGGTCATGGCGGTGGCACCAGTCGCTCTCTTCTTCTCGACGAGACTTCCTAAAGTTGTATTTTTAGGGGAGGCTGAGCAGCTTCCTCCTTGCTTGCACCTCGACTTTGCAAAAGACAACACGCTGTCCCCTTCGGCCCCTCCCCCGACCTGCTTTAATTGAAACTTGATCCCTTAAATGTGCCCTGCGCCTAGTTTTCACCTGCTCTCTCCTCTCTGTCCCCAGGCCTCGCAGCAGCCGCCTTCAGCAGTAGGCGGTGTGTCGGTGGGTGGAGCAGCAGCAGCAGTGGGAGGGGCCCAGGTTGGGCTTGGCGCCGTAGGGGCAGGTCCCGGTGCAGCGCCCCCTACGGCAGACCCTGAGAAGCGCAAGCTGATTCAGCAGCAGCTGGTGCTCTTGCTCCATGCGCACAAGTGCCAGCGGAGGGAGCAGGCCAACGGGGAAGTGCGGCAGTGCAACCTGCCCCACTGCCGCACCATGAAGAACGTGCTCAACCACATGACTCATTGCCAGGCTGGCAAGTCCTGCCAGGGTGAGCCTGTTGAATTATACTGATTGCTGGTTTTATAATGTGTTGTTTATATCATGAACACCATGCAGTGTTTGGAGTTGCTATGGTTCTGCAGAAAATATTATATTAAATAAATGTAAAATAGTTTTAGTTTATATCCCTCTTTAGCCTCCCAGTTTGTAGTATCAGAATCAGTTATTCTGTTTTACTGTAATTTTTTCCCTCCCTCCTTTTCTTATTGAGTCTCCGTCTGTACACAGTTTTGTTGTACTGAGTCAGTGTTTCCCACAGGATGACAATGTACTTCGGAGGTGGTTGTTTAGGATTACTTACTTGTCGTTGAGAGCGGTGTGTCCAACTGGAGAATTGGTGTGTGGAATTCAACTGGTGAACAGGGGCAATATGCAAGTCTCTGCACTATTGAGTGTTCAGCAGTGTTATAAATCTCAGATTAAACAATATCAAATTACTGTTCACAAATACTGTCACTAACACATGCGAGTTTGGAGCAAATTGTAGAATTTTAAGTTTCACTTTAGTTTTCTCAACAGGAGACTGATTGTAATGTGCACATTGGGTGCAGAGTTAGAGATCAGTTACTATACATTGACCAACTTTTGATTTTGTGGCGGTGCGCCACAGATCAGCCTGTATGGGAAACATTAACTGAATAGTGTCTGGCTTCTTTCTCTACCCCTTTGACTCTTCTGTTCTCTTTTTCTCTTGTCCATTCCATGTTTTTTTCTCCCTCCTTCACCCTGTCACCATTTCTCTTGTTCTCTCTCTGCCCCTCTCTTTCTATTGTCTTCCATTTTCTCTAACACTCTTCCATTTCTGTCTTTTCTCCCCCAGTGGCACACTGTGCCTCATCCAGACAGATCATCTCTCATTGGAAGAATTGCACGCGACACGACTGTCCCGTCTGCCTGCCACTGAAAAACGCTGGAGACAAGAGGAACCAGCAGTGTGAGTGTTTCTCACGTGTGTGTGTGTGTGTGTGTGGCCGTCTGCATGTCTGTCTTTGAGCAGTATACATGCTTACTTCTCATCATATTGAATTATTACACATTCTTTTCAGACAGGGTATCAAAATGATTCATAATCCCATACAGTTTATTGTTTATTAAGTATCCCCATTAGTCATCACCGTAGTGATGACTATTCTTCCTGGGGTCCACAGTTAACACTCATATAGTATGTAGCAGGGTTCTGCTGATGTATGATGTCATTGGACATTGACGATGGGCTGTTAGTGCCAAACATTTTCATGTGGCGATGTTGAGATTTTTGTGTACATCAACAGACGCTCATCCTTCATTACCTCTCCTCCTCTCTGCCTCCCATCGCTCCTCCATCCCACTCTCTTGCCCTTCCCTCGCTCTGTCTTCCTTCCCATCACCACAGCTCTCCTCAGCAGTGCAGGGGTGGGTTTGGTGAACTCTTTAGGTTCAGGGGTACCAGGGGGGCAGCCCAACACCCCTAACCTGAACCCTCCCAACCAGATTGACCCCAGTTCCATAGAGAGGGCTTATGCCGCCCTGGGCCTCACTTACCAGGGCAACCAGATGACACAGCAACCTCCACAGGCCAACATGCCCAACCAGGCTCTGCAGGGGCAACCTGGGATGAGGACCCATAACACCATGGGTGAGTGCTATCGTGGATATCATATAAATTATCTGGTAAACTATAGTGTTGAATGGGGTTATACTGACTAATTTTACATCATCCAAGCTGGGTTTCTACAAAGACATTCACTTAAAATGTATTCTTCATTTAAAGGTTGTAATGTATCGAAGAGTTTACGTTACCATTATTACCATTGAATATGTGTGGTGGGTCACCTTAAGGAGCGTTTTAGTTTCACATGATGGTCTAAATGCTGTTTCAGAGGCTTTTCCTACCAAGAATACAATTATACAGGAAACACTGAATCCTTGTATTTTTTTGGCTTGAAAATTGTTGAGTTTAAAGATAAGGGAATATATCTGTATTGGTATTGGCCTTCAAAAACTTGTATCGGTCGAACCCTGACACTAATATCTCTGTTTATCTAGGAGGAAACCCCATGGGAGTGAATGGTGGAGTGGGGGTGCAGCCCCCCAACCAGCAGTCTAGCCTTCTACCAGATGCCATGTTGCACAACAACATGAATGCACAGAGGTAGGACTGTCTTTAACTGGTCATAACTAGATACCTTTTCCGAGAATATGGGAAGCTACTGTCATGTAACAGACAGCTCGGTCAATAATGAGGAGTTTGTGTTTTTTTTCTGATATGTTGTTTAGCTATCTCCCTTGTGAGCAGACTGGACAACAGCTGAAACTGTTCCCAATCACATTATTTACTTATCAATTAGTTGTAAAGCTCAGCTTCAACCAGAATTCAGTTGTATTAAATAAAAAAATCAAATGTGTCCTTGTTAGAAAGAGGGATTTGATCTTTGGGTGGTCAAGGGCTACCATAACCTGCCAACTTCTCACTGGCTATCTAATGGTCTTTTCCAACTTTACTGGTGCAGATGCATCACGTAATAGGACATTAGTAGAGCTCTGCAAAATTAAGTCTGTGATGGCGATTGTCTTTTACTCACTCTTCCCTTTCCTTCCCTCTCTTTCTGTGTCTGTCCTTTCCTCCAGTTTGATGAATGATGGTGTGGGCAACCTGGGATCCATGCCTACGGCAACCCCTCCCTCTGCAGCAGGCATGAGGAAGTCTTGGCATGAAGACATCACACAGGACCTCCGCAACCACCTTGTCCACAAGCTGTGAGTCTGCTATGCCCTGAATGTAGCACGCAAAGAAAATCTTACTAGGAGTAGGAGCGGCAACTAATGAAACAAACTGATCGTAATTGGTTCATTTCCCATTTCAGTGCTCTGTGTCGCCTCTGTCCTTACGTGGCTTATGGCTTGATGGAACGATTTTGGTGTATGTCAAATTTGTATGTATGTCCTCATGGCTTACTGTGTGTATGTGTGTTTGTGTCTGTATGTGTCTGAGCAGTGTGCAGGCCATCTTCCCCACTCCAGACCCAGCTGCACTGAAGGACCGGAGGATGGAGAATCTGGTGGCTTATGCTCGGAAAGTAGAGGGGGACATGTACGAGTCAGCCAACAGCAGGGTAAGGAACTATCACTCATACAGAGCGTGCAACATTGTGGCAAGACCATCTGTTTCCGGATCAAGGAAGAGGGACTTTATTTATTCCGATCTCTTTTATCTCCTTCTCTCATGCTATGTCCCTGCCAGGCGGAGTACTACCACCTGCTGGCAGAGAAGATCTACAAAATCCAAAAGGAGCTGGAGGAGAAGAGGAGGACGCGTCTCCAGAAGCAGGGCATGATGCCCGGCCAGCCTGGCATGCCCTCTTCAGGGCTTCCACAGGTGCCTCCCAGCATGGGACAGCCGCCCATGGCCCCCGGGCAACCTCCAAGTAAGTAAACATGCACTTAAGCCCTACTCAAACACTTGAGTGCGTACACACACATGGACATTAATGCATGCACACGTACTCTTGGCTGGAAAGGTACAGAAAATGAATTTGCCCATTCCCAGGTCTTCAGAAGTTTGGGAATTGTACAAAAGGACTGAAAAATAATGCAGAAAATATTTTACGGCTTTTTGTCTTATTAATGAGCTCAACTGTGGCTTTGCCGTTTTTGTTCAGTGATCCTAAAGACAAGATCTCTGATGTCTTTAAATCTTGTTAACCCTCTCAGATGGTCCTCATGCTGATCCGTCCATGGTCCGACCCGTTGGACCCAACCAGATGGTCAACAGAATGCAGAACCCGGCAGGTAAGTCTCTAGTTGGTGTCTAACAAACGCAGTCTACCAGTACGAAATAGTTTTTTTTGGTTCTCATCACCTCTTTTTCTTCTCTTTCTGCATCATCTCATCATCTCATCCTTTCCCCTTTTCATCCGTCCATTCTGTCTCACACTTCACTCTCCAGGAATGAACCAATTTGGTCAGATGGGAATGCAGGCAATGGCCCAGAGGTCCACACCTCCTCTTCCTCTTGGTGCTCCAATGAACCAGGTTGGCATCACCGCGTTACAGTTTAACTTTTGGTTACAAGTACTGAAAAAGTCATAGATAAATGATTGTCTGTACAAAATTGATCCCTGGGCACTCGAAAGGTCAAGACAATGTTACAATAGACCAGTGTATTCCTAACTCAAGTATATAAAAATATGGGTAGGGGAACCACTTCTAATACAAAAAGGAAACTGTTGATTCAAGCTCAGTTCACAGAGATCAAAATCCATACAAGGGCCATGGAACAGTATACCATTTTGTACAGCTTTATCTATATGACTAAGACTAAATATCACACATGTGCCCTTGTTGTCTGGTCTCCAGATGGGCATGGGAGCAACGAGGATGGGTCAGCCAAACGTGGCACAGTTACAGAACCAGTACCTCCCTCCAGGTCAGTTTCCTGGGTCCAGTCCGGGTCTTGGCTCCGGGCCTGTTGGCATGAACCAACCAGGAGCACCAGGAGGCATGTCACTGGTAAGGCTTGAGTTTAAGAGTGTGACAATGCGTTATTTAATATAAAGATAAACTTGATCGGGAAATTACGTAATTGCAGCAGCAAAGAATAGTATTTAAAAATGCACCAATTGCAACGTAGAGTAACGTTACTGTGTCTTTGCCATGCAGAGCTGCTTTTGACTTGAAAGAATTCTCACTATGTTGACTATTGTTAGATTTATAGATCAACAGATGTTCTCAGTTTGCAAATGTACAATCCAGTACAAGAGGACATATGCAGGCTGTGCAAACTTGATGTGTCGTTGGCTGTCCACATTATTTTATGTAATGGTATATGAGATGATGAGGCTGTAACGGTGTGACAGTGCTTTGAGTAATGGGATGTGGGAAACCTGTTGTATGACGTTGAAATGTATGAGACAATGACGACTAAAATAGGCATCACCACTCGCAGCAGCTTGGTGTGAATCGATTGATAATGAATTTAAGTGATGCACCAACCGGGCCAAAGAAAATTGTCTTTGGGAGTTATGCGGATAGTTCATGACCATTGTGATAAACGGATAACCTCTCTTTATTGGGTTTATCCAGAGGTCTTAAAACTGATTATTCTAGGTCTTCCTTATTTCATGAATAATGTTTTTCAGTAAAAAGCTTTGAATAGTCTGATTAGAAATACAATATTGTGCCACAGGCTTTGTTTAATTGTCTGTACGTCAATCAAGAAATGTGAGGTTTTCTACTTATTGCCCCACCACGACTCCATCATTTGTCGGGGACGACATGTTTACTGTTTGCCTGTTCTAGTAAAAAAAGAGAAGGAACCTCTAATTGCTTCCTGTTGTTCTAACCTCTTTGTGTCTGTCCTAACTTCTGCTGCAGAACCAGATGTCTACGCCACCCTCCCTCCCAGCCAGCAGCCCTGCTGCCCAGTCGGGCTCTACTACCCCAGGCCCCGGTGCCCCTGGAGGCTCCATGGGGCCTGGAAGTGTAGGTGGTGCTGGGCCTCTATCCAACCTGCCCCCATCCTCCAACTCCGCCCAG
>OMOT01035422.1:6878-17920 GCA_900312575.1 Acanthochaenus luetkenii
TGCTGAGCAGCAGGCCCTGTATATGGCTGCCCATGGGGGTGGTTGTTCTGATAAGGTGAGGATAAACAGAAATCAGGCTGAGACAAAGGACATGAATGTGTGGATGAAAATAGTCCAATATATACAGTATAGCTGTATAAAATGCCTGCTGTGACACATCCCGTAATGCAGTCTCAACTCACATGCACCGACCATCAAATGACAGCAGACATGCAATGCTTTTACAGTAGTTATGGTAGTCCTCCTCCCATCCAGTTTATAAATGACTATTGTCAATAATAATAAAATGATCTGCATATCAACGAGTCCTTTGTAAATCACAGGAGTTCCATTAGGATGACAGGTAGAGGGTCTGAAACTACCTGCTGAAACTGGGTGGTTCCAGGAGAATGTGGGTAGAGGGAGGTGTCCTCAGGTGGGGAGGAGTCCTGATCATCAGGTGCTTCCTGGTCATCAGGCTCCTGGAAGTTGTGGGACATTTGTTATTGATTATAACTTGCTTTTAACTTGAGTTGACCATTAAATATAAATTATACTCTATTGACTATGTTTAGCTTTTATATTTTTCTGTGAGAGAAAATTGCAGAATTCAGGCTATGTGCGAGTCAAATGTCCAAGTGAATGAGGAATAAATATGAGAAGACTATGTGTGTGGGTGGATTCTACACCTGAATGAATCCACTCAGCATGAGAGCTCTGGTTTTATTGAGCTGGATGTCCACAATAATTCTGTGGAAACAGGGCTAATAGAAGATGCACACCCACTAAATCTCTGTTTACATCCAATCCTCTACAGGCTCTGGATGTTATTAAACAACCATGTCATATCTGTGTCGTCAGGTACAGTGTTTATGCTTTTGTGTGTACAGTATGTCTCAACATCTTTCATCTACTAATGAATACATTACAACATGATGGAAAGACATAAATGGAAAATCATCAGAATTTGTCAGACAGGCAATTAACAAATGTGTACAGTGTGAAGCTCATGTAATTGATTATTACTACTAGATGCTATCCTTGTTTTGTTTCAGCCTTAATTGATTAGCTACAGATGGAATTTCCAATAGTGTGATTTTTTAATGACTACAAGTTTTTAAAGGCTTCCTGATTTGCAACAAATTAAAAAAAACTTTCAAAACAATGTGAGGATATTTAGTTTGTCAAATTTCAAGTGTATGCACCCAAGTAACAAATCAACAAAAGCCTATAAAACGTGAGCTTAGTCATTGTGTAACTGAACATGAACTTATTGGTTACAATAGCAAGCTGAAGAACAAAATCACCTACTACTCTTATTGAATTGTGCAGGCATAGTCTCAATTCAAAAGCATTTCATTGATACTAGAACTACATGAACTATAGCCAAGGCTTAGAGTTTTCGATCAGTGGTGCAGGTGGCTGGCTGCACCACAGTTTGAGTTTGCTTTGGGGAGGAAGAAAAAATGGCTTTGGTTGTTTTAACAGTGCTAGGTTGAGATGGAAGGCTGGCTTTGTCAGTGCTGCTGCTTGAGCTACTCACTGGGACTGGGCAACAGGACAGGAAAGAGAACAAAGCTCTGTTCACTGTTCGCAGCTGCGAAACATGATTTGTTATGCCACTTAAACTATAGCACCTCAAAGCAGCATAGAGCTCCATAAAACTATCACGTTTTGGCAGAAGCAGGCGAATGAGTGGAAGTTTGCCATCCTCTCAAATAATTAGCTCCTGTGCATCAGTCTGGCAGCCTGTCTACTTTTCCTGTCACTATGCTGGTGGACAACATGCCCTGTGGACACCAAGAGAGGATGGAGGACGGCGACATTTGCAGAGGAAGCTTGCTGCTGGGGTATCTGGGTCTTACAGTGTGCTGCTGCTGTCCTGTCCCTTCCCCTGGCAAAAGCTGTTGTGGCGAAGATGATTTCGGCATCGTGGCGTCTTCTTCAGACACCACCTCGTGCTTCGTTATGTGACACTATTTTGAAATGGCAGTTAATATTGCATATTGACAAGTGTCAATAAATGATGCAAGTGTGGTTGGATGAGCTTGATGTTTTTAGTAATTTAGTCTAGGTAATATATATCTTGTTTTATAATTTTTTAGCTCATTGTCATTTATGATCACAATCTATCTGGCTAACACTTATCTACATGGAGCTTATTCAGTTGAGCAGATTAAACAACACATGCTTTCTAAAAAAATAAGGAAAAATTAAATGATAAAACAAATAAATAGCAATAGTATACATCTCAGGGGGCAATATACTGGAAATAAAATTGTCGAAAACTCAAAGCCCTACCTATGGTAAAAATGCTCAATTTAGGAAATCATTGGTATCTACAAATTGTTCTGGAAATTTGCATAGACACAACCTTACCCTAAGCTCCTGTGCTTTGCTATTTAACTATAAAACATTCATATCACAAAAACAATGTCCTAAGACTTAAAAAGAAAACATTAAGCAAGACAACAAAATCTGTGAGCAGGAATTCCAGACTAAATAAGATACAATTCACTTTGCTACCGATGGCTATCCATGCAAAGAAAACATGCTAAAAGGAAACTAAGGTACTGTTAGGATATAGCTTTATAAGCACAATCTTTGAGACTGTAGATAATGTTGATGTGAAATTAGGTGAGTGTGTGTGAAGGGTATGAAATCAATGCCTGGCAGGCCATTACCTCTTCAGGACAGAGTTCACAGGCCTTGGCCAGTGTCATGCGTGCACTGTGGGAGCGCTCCAGGAAATAACCATTGGAGGTCTCGTTGCTCTGAACGGGAGGGGACCAGTTGTTGTAGGTATACTGGGGGTTCCCTGTGTACGGCCTCCTCTCCAGCTCATCCCCTAACCATTCCACTGCCCACGTCCACTTGCGCTTTAGGTCACCATTACTCTGTATATGCACACAAACACACACACAAAGGACATGGTTATCAGTATGAATTGCTGCATCAGATATAGTCCCATGTACAGCTGAAGCTGTTGTCAAGTGGGAATAAGAGTATTGGCAACATTCAAAATTAGGGGGTTGATGGGCATTGTCTTGTGTGTATGTTAGCTAGTGTTTGACTTCTTTTGCACCATGTGAGACACAGAGGGCAACTGGTAGAGATGCTGTTGTGGGTGTAGGAGGAAACAAAACAACAATAAAATAAAATGTCCACAATCTTGTGTGATTGCTTGTGTGATTTATTCTCTAATGAAACATCTGCTGAGTCAGACAACACCAGAAATGCATTGAGTGGGAGATGCAATGGATTTTTTGGGTGTGTGACTCAGGGGTGTGTGTGTGTGTGTGTGTAAAATCCATGTGAGAGAAAGGGAGAGATGGTTGCATCTGTGAGAGTATGTGTACCTGAAGGATCTGGTAGGCAACAGAGCAATTGCTGAAGAGGGCCACCATGCACTTGATGCACTGATAGGCCCGTTTCTGGTAGTGGTTCTTTGAGCGCTGGATGGTGTCAAACAGCCCATCTCTGTCATCAGGAATGCCCTTCAGCACATTGTGGATCCTGCACAATCAGAGAAGGAAAGGAGAAATTACTATAATCATGTTCAGGACAACGAAGCACCCACAAACCACAACAAACAATTAGCCTGACCTGTGTGTCTGCCAGGAGTCCTCGATGAGCAGGATCTGTAGCAGCAAGTCCAGGTAAGGCCTCAGTTCATAGGTGTAGGAGTACGCCACCTGCACACAGACGTAAACAAACTATGTATAACCTGACCTAAGCAGACATGTGATTACCAAGATACCAAGTAATGCCATAGCGATTAGCTGTGTAAATAAAATGTCTACAGGATCATGGCTCTCCTGTTGATAATGTGTCGGTTTACCACGCCCAAAGAAGTGTTAACCCTTTACCTGCCAGAGTAGTTCACTGAGCACAGTGGAAGAGAACTGGGGGTTCTCCCAGCAGCTGAAGCGTAGCAGCTTCACAGTCTCCTCAGAGTTGCTGCAGTCCTCGATGATCTTCTTCACATAGCTGGTCCTCACAAACAGGATCTCTGCCACCAGCTGCTGGACGAGCATCACAGGGGCTGTCAGGTTGGTGTCGCCATATGGGTTGGGGAGAGGAGGGTTACCTGGAGAGGGTAGAAGAGGAGTGCAGGAAAGTGATAGTAATGCAAAATTATTAATTAATACATATCTTAGCCTCCAACATTGCCTGATATTCTTCAACTCTGGAAGCCCTCAGCTCCAAGCTCTTGCTACACGGCACAGAAGCTCAGAGAGGCTGGTTTTGTCAGTCACTAGATCCTGAGCAAGGATGAAAATCCTCATTGGGCCATTGGGCACTCCTAACTGTACCCACCCCAGGTTGTTCCATGATTTCACTCATGCCAGCTAAGTTCATATCGCATTTTGTGTGACTTAAGACTCCGGTGGACTCACCATTGATGGAGGACTGCATGCGTGAGGAGACGTCGCAGCAGCGCACCAGCTGGGAGACGACAGTGTAGAGCTTGCCTAGCTCAGCGTACTGGTACTTAATGGGAGGGCCGGGACCCTCATCCAAAGCTACTAACATGAAGGTGGCAGGGACACTCAGCTTCAGCAGCTGGGTCTTTTCTGCCAGGCCTGTGTGAGAGAAAGAGGGTAGGGAGGGGGAGAAAAGAAAAGAGAATAAACTGTAGGTTAAAAAGTATTCTGCTTATATTGTGTTTTGTATAAACCTTGACCGTTAAGTCTCAAAGGGGCAATTAAGTCACACAGAAGAGCAGATGTGCATGACAGGTTGTGTGCGCCTTACCCAGATTGGCGTACATGACAAAGAGGTTGAAGTACTGCTGCAGGTGACGGCCGTGTTCAGAAACCTCTCTCCTGAGCAGGTTGAGTACGGCTCTCAACAGGTGGTCACTGAGACTGAGGTTATCACAGCCCTGATACATGCACACGGAAGAATGGACAAACCATAGCATGGGTTACATCAATCAATGCATGTTCATCATGTTCAACATTTAAATGTACAGTGCAGTGTACAAGCAACCTCTTGCTAGTGACAACCTGCGATATAAACCATTAGATCATATAGTCCATTTGTGTCATTTAGTTCCATACCAGCAAGTTCCATTACAGCCAGAGTCCAAAATTAACACCCGACAAGTGCCAAATGCGGGTACATTTTGGGTTTGCCGCATAAATAAATTGGGGTCACCCGCCAACTGGCCGGTAAATAATTTGGACTACATCGCTGTATTTTTTCTGTGCTTAGAACGGCTGAATATTTTGACCCTCACGTCAATCAGCAGCTCTCACTTTCTACCGAATGGCGGTCTGTCCAGAAAGTTCTGCGTAGTTACGTTGTTAGACATGTGGCGACACATACCGCCAAAAAGAAAAGTCACGGAGGTGAGGTCCGCGTTTTTCTGAGAGGTGGTTTTGAGCTTGAAGTGACGGCTAACTCAACATTACCATCTGCCCGGTGGTCCGGCGACATATGTTGAACCCTCCAGTCCACAATGGGCCAGCTGATTAAACAGTTCAATGCCCTGTAGCCGTCCAGGCTTCTGTTACCTGCTCCGTACCGAAGGGACAACCTCTGGTCATAAACATGTATGGTTTGGCTCATAACTGGTAACATCTAACTTTGTCTATTATCCGGTTCTTTTCTGGATATCAGGAGTCAAAAGACGTTTCTCTCTTGGGGCAGAGCATTTATTACCTCTGTGCAAAGAACACAAAGTCCACCAGTAATATAAAGAAAGTGTAAAGCATGGGACATTTCACTGGGCTGGCTGTCTTCACCGCTCCACTGACCGCTAAACACATGTACGCATGTATATGGACATGAAAAACAAGTCTGCCGTAACTACCCAGAACTAGGGATGCCCCCCGAAACCCGGTTCTAAACGGGAACCGGGGCTGTGCTCCGCTCTTACACACACACACATACACACACGGTACAGTCATAGGCCCGGGGGACACACGCAAATGTTATTTGTCCCCCCAATATATCACTGTAAACATATGGTTTGATCCCACTTTTTTTTAATACAAGTTGTAAAAAGTATTGTGGCGGACAGAGGGAGGTTAGGTGGAGAGGAGCAGTGTGGGCAGGTTCCTCTAGGGGCGCTAGAGCCCAGGGACCGCCATCCCCCTACTCAGTTAGACGAGACGCAGCTGGGGAAAGTCAAAGGGGAAGTATAGGGCCAATCGGAGCCAAGAGCAGGCCCTATAAAAGAGTAGGGGAGAGTGATTCAGGAGGAAGGAAAGTGATTCGAGAGTGAAGAAGTGTGTGTGACCGTGAGGAGAGAAGTGTGCCCCGTGAGCTAGCGGGTGAGGTAGAGAACAATGCGGGTCCCACAGTGTGTGGGACTTAAGAGAGACAGGGAAGGATCACGAGAGCTGGGGATTACGAGCGGTCCGTGAATCCCCCTCGGATTATCCACCTGTTTCTCCTGGACTATGAGGTATTGAAGCTTGGACTGTGCCTCGGTATGTGATACGTGACTATATGCTATGTGATACGGGACTGTGCTCATGCTGGTATGTAAGCCTGGACTCTGTGGCTAACCTTGCTGTACCTGAGAGAAGGTGAATAAAGCTGTGTGCTGTAAAACGTAAACCCTGCTGTGGACATTGTTGCTTCCTGTTGGTCATCTCCGGCGGGCGAAGTCCCGGTATAGAGACGGGGCTTGCCACAGTATGTTATGTATACATAATTGTCTCTTTAAAGTGATGCTAAAGATGAATTTACATGTAAAAAATGTAAGGTAATTATTTGTAGTGAAATAATGTATGATGTTGTTTTTTGGCAGCTTTTTTTCATTGGCAGCGTCAAGTGGCTCAAGAGTGGAGAGATTATTAGATTAAAAATGTGTAATTATTTATAACTGTTAGTGGATCGTGGATACACTGTAATGTAAGCTGCTGTAAAAAAATCTCACTGCCAAGTTTTAAAAACTGGCAGAGTAGGTCTGGGTGCTCAGCGCTCATAGCCAGTCTTAACAGAGATCTGTGTTGTTTGATTGAGAGCAGATAGGTGCGGTATATGAATGCATGATCGGAGTGGAGTTATCACTTGATTAATGTGGCTGAAGCAGAGCTGCATGGGATGAGCAGAGTACAGCTGATAAGAAGGTGATGAAGTCTAAATCTGCGTTGGATTGGCAAATAACTGAGGGAAGAAAAAATGTGATTGGGAAACCCGTAGCTGCTACGGGCAAACTGTAACAGTTGGCACCTCTACAGCCTCCAGCAAGTCCTATTTAAAGCCCGTTTTCAGGTGAGCCAGGTGGTTTGGAGACTAGCACCCACCTGAGCAGAGGGTCCAGGTGAGGTGGTGGGAGAGGGACAGGGGCCGTCTTGCAGGGAGAAATGTGCGATGAACACGAGGAGCTTGGCAAACGCACCACGGACCTCAGCGCTGGGGCACTCCAGCAGGTACTCAGAGAAACGGTTGGCGTAGGCAAACAGGACATTGTGTGCAAACCAGTAGCGTACATTCTTACTGTGTCTCAGCAGGACGCAGAGGGCATCATACCTACAGGGATAGAGAAAGAGACGTTTACAGCAAAGAACACAGATGAGAGAAAGACATACAAAAAAACATTGAGGCAGACAGAGCTTACCAGTCGCTGGCAGGACCCCGTACTACTTTCTTGGTGTGGAAGCCTGTGCTGAAGAGGAACCTAGCAGCCAGCTGAACACTTATCATAGCAATCTCCTCTGCCTCTGGCAGAAGATGGTCTTGTCCTGATGAAAACACATAAGCAAAACACATGGTGGAGACATGCATGGAGTTAGGGCTCAGAGCAAGCTCAAAGTTGGTCCAGTGGGCTTTGAGGAAAGCTTATCAACAATATCAAATCTATTACATTGAGTCAGTCAGTGTATCAGTCTTATAATCTCATCTCCAGCAAAGAAGTTTAAGAATTTAAATTTACTGCCCCTGAATAGGAGATTGGAAGTGAGACTGCACCTCAATTGGATACAAAGCAGCAAACAAAAACACACAAACCCCAATACACACTGTCCATACATGATACATTCTTGATGAGCTGCAGCATTTAATCCCAACCAAGTGCTTTTACACTAATGACTGCCCTCGTAGTTAATTTCCCTGTGCAGCACCACTGGGCCCTGGCTCCATTAATAATGCATTGGCAAATATTAACTTTAGATGCAGAAGCAAAGTGCAGTTCACAGCAGCCCATGCTTAACACTGCCATCTTCCAACTCCATACATAGGGATGCTGCTTCTGCATTTAGTATACTGTGCTGGCATCTATTTGAAACACCACTATATCAGACAAGGAAAAACTAATGTCTGAGATCAGTGATAAAATTATAATAGCTACTGTAATCCCTGAGAGGCATGGTAATCCACGGTAGATATATGATAAACAATTAATCACTGCTCCAATTTCTTTTTTGTAAAGCCCTCTTAAGTTATCAGAGGCATACATTGGGAAGTGGAGGGGGTTATATATATATAATATCTATAACCAATCAGCTGGCAGATAATTTCTCATTCTTTCTCGCCCTGTCTCTCTCTCTCTCTCACACACACACACACAATACCTGGAGGAGGATTTAAATAGACACTGTTACAGGTCAGGAGTTTCTTAATGAACTGAAAATATTCCAGGCTGTATTGCATCCGGTTGTGCATGAACTGGACATTCTGCTTGCGGACACTGCACTCGATGACACAGGGCATCTTGACCTGGTGTGGCTTGGTGGAGGAGATGGTGAGCTCCGAGATATATTTGACAAGCTCACTGTCCTTGTCCAGTGAGTCCATGCGCTCGTAGAAGAGGATGTAGGCATTCCACCAGCGCTTCTGCCTGCGGTACGACATCCTCTTCATCATGTGGTCAAACACCTCGCCCATGTACTCCCCTCCGAAGCACTGGTTCTTCATCTCCTCCTCGTCATCCATCTTGCACTCAGTCACGTCGCCATCGTCAAATTTGTACCAGCGGTTCCTCTCGCCGTCGCCTCCATTCCTCTGGATAATATAAGAGTAGTAGTGTCCACCGCTGGCCTGGCCCGAGTGGACCAGCACCCCCACCAGTCGGTACTTGGAGCTTCCGGGTGGCGTGGGCTCCGAGGGCTCGTTCTGTTGGATCACCTGGTTCTCTGGGTTGACGTCGTCCCCCTCTAGTTTGGCCACCCCAGCCACCGTGTACGGCTCCATGTCCAGCTCCCTGGGAAACTCGAAGTAGTCGTTGAACTTGATAGCACACTCCCTTTCCCAGTCATAGTCGAAGCGCTTCAGCTGGATGGCCAGGACAGGAGGCAGCTTCTTAATCAGCAGGCGCTTCACTGTGTCTACCTGAGGAGAGCAAACATTACAGATTATAGTTCTGGCCCTTCAAATAAATCTTCCAAAAGTTAATGAGAAAAATTAAAGAGGGAGATGCATCCAAGTGAGTCATGGGACAGTTCTATGTGGCTTTTTCAGCCCTTCATTACATTAGTCAGAGTAAAATTGATTTAAAGTGTGGCGAAGACAAAGTTAGCTGTATTTCTCCATGGCGCTTTATGAGTATAATCTATTCTGTCATTGGAAGAGAACCAGATGGTGCTTCGTTCTCACCTTCTTGTTGCACTTCTCACAGTGGTAGGCATTGGCTCCCTCCAACAGATCTCCTTTAACATACTGTTCCATGGAGTCCAACAGGTTCTGGTGGTTTCTGATGTCTACATTGAGCGTGGTGAATGACTCCTCACACTCATACCTAGCAACACAAACAATTATTAGTTACCAGAAACCCAAGGCAGTCTCAAATCTTTCCGAGACTAATTTAATATCTCTAGTATGTAAACACAAGAAAATAACTGCTCTCACCTATGGGGGCACCCTTGGCAGATCTTCTGGTCAGCGAAGGAACCTCCCAGCACCTTGCTGAGCATGGCTGGGTGGCCCAGGGCTTTCAGAGCTTCGTCCAGACTGTCGACCAGAGAATTGAAGAACTCCAGAGCATCGTGCTGCTCCCGCAAGTTCACTGGCTCACCCCATAACCTAAACGGAAGGATAGAAAACAGGGGAGAAGAGCAACAGAGGAAAGAGTTATTGTTGGGAATTACACAAGGGAACAGCAGAGAAGTCGAGAAGCAAATCCGAAGAGATGTAAAACGATTAGATGCCATCATTTGCGACACAGGTGAAACACACTGCCAATCAAAACGGAATACCTGAACTGCTTCCAGAATCCCCTGGGGACATAGTACTGCAGCCTGGAGGCAGCCAGGTGGCCAAAGATGACCTGTAGATGGCGCAGCACCCCAATGTTGTACTCTTTCCTGTCCTCTGACTTACTGGATGGCTTGTCATCAAACTGGTGGTGGTAGTTGAACACCTCGTCACGTGGATCCACATTACTCTGTGGAGACATGTCCAGAGATGAAGCCAAGCAAGCTACAAGTCTCCCAGAGTCCATAATTTTTTATCTATCACCTAATTCCCACCAGATGTAGCCATGTCACGTCGCGTTCCGGCTGCGATGCGGCTGCCGGAGCTGATCGCGGCCGCTCTATCCAATGTTTCAAAGCCCACCAGAAGCGTGAGTGGTGCCTGTTACTCACATTCTATCAGGCCTGTTCTATGGCATATCTGAAGCATGGAATTCACTTGTGAATGTATATAAAGGGCAGTATTTATTTATAATTAACATAAAATAGATATTGAAACATCCATCCATCTTCAACTGCTTATCCAAAGTCGGGTCGCGGAGGTAGCAGCTCCAGCAGTGGGCCCCAAACTTCCCTTTCCCTGGCCACATTAACCAGCTCTAACTGGGGGATCCCAAGGCGTTCCCAGGCCAGCATTGAGATATAATCCCTCCACCTAGTCCTAGGTCTGCCCCGTGGTCTCCCAGCTGGACGTGCCTGGAAAACCTCCCTAGGGAAGTGACCAGGTGGCACCCTTACAAGATGCCCGAACCACCTCAACTGGTTCCTTTCGACAGAGGAGCAGCGGCTCTATGCCGAGTCCCTCACGGATTACATTTAGTTTATTAATCACAGTTGTACTTAATCTGGTATTATGTGGTATCTGATCATAGTATTAAGGTGTATATACAGTATATCACTTTACAACACAAATAC